>JAFEME010000044.1:0-96372 GCA_018831755.1 Niveomyces coronatus | reverse complement strand
TTTTTTTTTTTTTTTTTTTTTTTTTGCTAACCAATCTTTACAGAATCAGTCCCGACAACTCTCCCGGTACGATCCCAAACTACCACGTCCACGGTCAGCCCACGCGCCCCGATGTGCTGTCCAACAAGGTCATCCTCACGCCCATGGGCGTCGGCCACCAGCGCGCCTCCATCTGGGGCGAGCGTCCGCTGCAGCGCTCAGACTGGGTCGCCGACATTGACTTCCGCGCCAACGGCCCCGAGCGCGCCTCGGGCAACCTCAACATCTGGCTTGTCAAGGAGGGCCGCTCCACCGTCCGCGAGAACAGCGTGTACACCGTCGGCCGCTTCGAGGGTCTGGTCCTCGTCATCGATCAATACGGCGGCTCCGGCGGCATGCTGCGCGGCTTTCTCAACGACGGCACCAAGGACTTCGCCCACCAGACAAACATTGACGCCCTCGCCTTTGGCCACTGCCAGCTCGCATACCGCAACCTCGGGCGGCCGTCGCAGCTCAAGATCCGCCAGTCGGGCTCCTCCACCTTCAAGGTCGAGGTCGACGGCCGCACGTGCTTCCAGAGCGACAAGATCGCCCTTCCGCAGGGCTACAACTTTGGCATCACCGCCGCGACCCCGGAGAACTCAGACTCGTTCGAGGTGTTCAAGCTCGTTGTCATGAGCGAGTCGACCGATCCTCGCCAGTCGCAGGACCAGCAGAAGAAGAGGCAAGATGAGCAACAACAAAACAACCAGCAGCAGCAGCAGAAACAGGAAAATGCCGAAGACGTGTTCAAGAACATCATGCCTGACGAAAACGCCGACTCTTTCGTCACGACGCGCACACAGTTCAATGACTTGCACAATCGCATGCAGTCCACGTCCCACCAGCTCGCCGCCTTGTACCGTACCGTCTTGACGCAGCACACGACCGACGAGCAGCGCCACAAGGAAGTGCAGGACCTGGTCGCCGGTGTACGCGCCGACCTGCGCCGCCTGGACAAACTCGACACCGTCGACGCCCTGCGGCGCACCGTGGCCGATCTCCAGCGCGAAGTTTCCGGCCTGCGCGAGCAGCTCGACCGCCGCATCTCGTCTCACGAGTCGTCCTTCCGCGGCGCCCTGACGGATCACCACCGACAACTCTCGGAGCGCATGGTTGATAGCATGCCCGGGCACGGCCGCCTGATCATCGTCTTTATCGGCACACAAGTGCTGCTGGTCCTCGTCTACATCCTGTACAAGCGCCGCAAGATGGCTTCACCAAAGAAATATCTATAGATACCGTGACAAAGACCGAGAGGATGTGCGTTGGCATATCGTCTCCTCCGAGGCAGGTCCAGCGCGACGAGCTCTTTTGAAACAAACAAAGTCCCTCCAGCGATGCGTTCCATTTTCCCACTCTAACCACAAATATTGGTTCTTTCCGTCCTTGATTAACAGGCGTTGTCATATGGTTGTGCTCTGTTCCACTTGAAAGACAAGATTATGTATGTGATGAAAAATGACGTGGTTGAGATGACAATGGCGAGCTTCCCTTTTTTTTTTTGGTCTTTTTGATTATACAGTAAAGATGATGCAGCAGCCCACGGCTCTGCAGGCTTTGTATATTTAGCTAGAAACAGCGTATGATATGAGAGTATTTCCAAAATAACAAGCTTCTGATTGTTCAATAATGACTGCATAGTTCGATTCACATTACAATACGTTACTCAAAGATTTGAGGTTTTCACAACTGGATTCCGCTCTTTACTTGCGCCCATTAATCTCATCGAGTAAATCTTGGCCCTTGGGCGCCGTCGTCAGGTTCTCGTACCCATCCTCGGTCACCAGGATGCAGTCCTCGGTGCGGCACCCGCCCACGGGATAGTACCTCTCCACGACGTCCCAGTCGATATGCCTGGCGTGCGCGGGGTCGTCGCGGAAGAAGCCCTCGAGGTAGTCGCGGTGGAAGTAAATGCCCGGCTCCACGGTGAGGACCATGCCCGCGCGCAGCGCCACGCGCCTCCTCTCCGCGGGCGTCATCGCCGCGTCCACGCCGTCCATGGCCGCGAGCCTGTCCGGCGTCACCATGGTGCGCTTGCCGCGCCTCGGCCCGCCGAGGCCGTGCACGCCGGCGGCGGCCCCCGCGCCCAGCAGGAGCAGGGGCATGTCGCCGATCAGGTCGTGGACCTCGAGGCCGACGTGGTGGCCGAGGCCGTGCGAGAAGAAGGCCGAGACGGTGCCCGCGGCGACGATGCGGTCGCGCGCGCCGCGCAGGACGCCCAGCTCGAGCAGGCCGTCGACGGCGACGCGGGCGGCGTGGGCGTGGATCTCGTGGAACAGGGCGCCGGGCGCGACGCGCGCGATGCACTCGTCCTGCATGCGCGCGACGAGGGCGGAGACGGCGGCGACGCGCGGGGACGGCGAGCCGGAGAGGGCCAGCGTGCGGGTGACGTCGCTGGCGTAGCAGCGGAACTCGCAGCCGGCGTCGAGGACGACGGTGGCCCTGCCGCGGAGCGGGGCGTCGTTGGCGCCGTAGTGCAGGGTGGCGCCGTTGGGGCCGGCGCCGGCGATGACGGGGTACGCCTGGGTGTGGGCGCCGCGCGCGGTGCACGCGGCCTCGAAGACGGCCTGCAGCTGGGCCTCGCTGGCCATGCGCAGCAGGCAGCGGGCGACGCGGCGGTGGGCGGCGCTGGAGATGTCGTTGGCGCGGCGGATGAGGGCGATCTCGTGCTCGTCCTTGATCACGCGCGCGCGGTTCATGGCCGGCTTGAGCGCGCCGGTGTCGATGGCGGGGCCGTCGGAGGAGCGCGCGCGGAACGACCGGTGCAGGTAGAGCTCCGGCGGCTGCTGGTCCGGGTGCAGGGCGTAGACGGGCGCCGTGGCCGGCAGGCTGGTGATGTAGCCGGCGAGGTCGCTGGTGTAGTGTACGCGGTCGGCGTCGTAGAGGCGCGCGGCCTGGGCGGCGGACGGCGTCGAGCCGAACCAGTGGCTCTTTTTCGGCTCCGTGTAGGGGATCCAGAGGACGAGCGTGTCCTGAGCAATGTCATAGGTGACGACGCAGCCGGCATAGTCGACGCCAGAGAGGTAGTAGAAGCTTCTTGACGGTCAGGAGATGGGGGGGGGAGCCACAATGTGTGTGTAGGATGGAGCATGCGGAGAGATGGTGAAAGAAACTTACTATCGGCGCTGTCGAAACTTGGGACCCTGGTCAGAGTCTACGAATAGGCGCTCCGGCTCCCCAATGAGGTAGATGATGCCCTTATCCACGCCGAGTTCTCGGGCCACTTTCCGGGCGTGGTTTTTGGCTGTGGCAAAGCAGTCAGTCAAGGATGGGCCAGAACGCGCAAACTTGTGGAACAGGAGATAACATACCAGGATACTTTTCATTCAGAATCTCGTCGAGGGGCCGCTTCTTCTGTAGAGTGCTGTCACGCAACACACGTCAGCCGGGGTGGACTCTAGCAATACGTGTCGTCATTGTGAGACCAGCACAGGGGATCATCAGTTGGAGGGGGAGAGAGTGAGAGAGTACATGGCGTCAAACTCGTCCTCGAGGACAAAGTCATAGTCAAGATCGTCAGTAGTCATTATTGTATGGGATTCTGGTTAGGCAGCGAAAGGGATGTAGACTAAAGTCCTGACGATATGGAGGACTTGGATGAAAGGATAAGTGAGGTTGAGATGAAGGTATCTCGGTCTCATGGCTATTCTGGTGCTGGGCTGGGGCGATCTGCGGGGAGGAGTGCGGATCGATGCACGCATGTACCTAGTGTGAGGTCTGTTGGTATTTCTTAACAAGACCATGTTAGCTATAGTATGGGTAGCTGTCAAAGACAACTTTTGAGGTACAGTACACCCGCGACCATGCGCTGTCTCCACCCCCACACAAGCACTCGGTTCTTCCATTATCGCAGTTGCCTCGAGGACAATTTTTCAAGGGCTTGGTGGCTTCTATTTGAAGGCAAATTAAGGAAGACAGCGGCTTACTTTGTTTTACCTACAACGATAAATATTGTGTATATATGAGAGCAGGCATTCATGTGGACTCCGTACTACCATGAGAGCTCAGCCTATCCAGTCTTATACTATATACGTAGTCCAACCAGCACTGTAGATAGCCCTTCCTACAACCCCCAGATACAGTCGATATGAATAACGGCTAGAGACAATACAAGCCTCCGAGCAAAGCAAGTAAATGAACCGTAAAGAAGTCCTAACTTGGTCGATAGAAACGTCCCGTAACAACGTCCTTGTACCAGTCCCAAATGCTGATGAAACAAATCAGCGCCACCAAAGTCCGTCTCACGTTCCGTCAAAACATGTAACAAGTACAATAAAGAAAACACCACGCCACAAAAATATGTGAGCTTCAGTCGCTATTGTGCCAAAACACCATTTCCTACTCCAATGGACCCGTATGAAAAAGCCGAATCTGGACGTGAGATCGAAATGGGACGCCGAAAACAGAAAAAGAAAAACACGAAAAAGCAACGTGGGTATCATCACACCAATACTCCCTACATACCCTGAAAACCTCCCCTTCCAGATCCAAAAAAGCTGCCAAAATCGGCCTGCATGCCGTGCTCGGTGAACATTTGATCAATCTGTCTCTCCTGTTGTCGCTCCTGCCGCACACGTCTGTGGAAAAATCCGAAACCACGAGAGCGTTGTTGTTGCTGCTGCTGTGGCGGCTGTTGCTGCGATTGTGGCTGGCTCTGCTGCTGCGACTGCTGTGGGGGCTGCGATTGCTGTGGAGGCTGTGACTGCTGATGTTGTTGATGCTGTTGCTGTACCGCCTGTTGTTGCTGCCGTGCATGTTGCGCCCGAGCCTGCTGCTGTCGCGCTTGGGCCAGGGCCTGTGCCGCCTGCGCTTGCTGCATCCCCATCATGCCACCGCCGTCATACATGCCTCCCAGACCCATGCCACCCATGTTTTGTCGTCCATTATGTGGTGTCATGTACGGCGATGGCTGGTGTATGAATGTGTTGCCCATCTCTTCCAGAGTTCCGGGATAGAAGAAATTGGGATCTTGCGCCATCACAACTGCGGTCCCATCGTCCTTTGTGGATGGGAATCCAAGTTCCATCATAGGTTGGTTGGGGTATGCAAAAGGATCGTCCGACGGAAACATGAGCGAATCGAGCATGTGGATCGGGTTATGTGTGTTTTGACCGGCGACCGAGTGTGGCATGAATGTCAAACGACCTGAGCTTGTGGCTGTGCTTGTTGAATCTGGTGTGGCCCGGGAGGACATATCCAGCGATAGCATATCGGGCATACCGTTACCGGCAAACCCATTTTCACGATAGCTCTGCTCCGAAGAGGCGATGGAATCCATCGAGAACGTGGGAATCGCCATTTGCCCGTTTTGAGTCCGCATGAGATCCTCGGATCGTTGCGGTGACAACATGGAGCCATAACCCGGCTGTCCAGCCATCATGTTGCTCGGCGTACTAATAGAGCGCTTTGTGGAAGGAAGTGCTCTACTACGCGCCTGTGCTAGAGCTTCGGGAAGTTGCTCGAAAATAGCCTTGTTTCACACTGTCAGATTGTGAGCTTCGAGATTAAAGCAGTCCGGACTCACATTGAGAGAGCTGGTCAGCCTTTCCGCCACCATGCTTTTTTCGGCCAGGTCAGTAATCATTTGACGTCCAGCCTGAGCATCCGCGAGCATTTCGGTGCCCGCAGGTTTGCCAGGATTTTCCAGTATATAAAAAATGAGCGATAAGACAGCAAAATACTCCGTGTAGAGCATAAACCAATATGGCCCGCTCAGGACTCGCTGCTTCCGTATCTCTTGACCAATGTGGATGATGTTGCGCGACACGCTAATGGCAACTGCAGCGCAAGCATACGAGAGATCATCGACTTGAATCCCTTGGCAGAGACGCGGTGATAGGTAATGCAGGAAAGGGCGGTATAAGAGAAGTTGCACGTGGGCATAAGAGAATCGGAGCAGGTGCCGAACGCTTGCGAAAGGTTAGTCTTTGGTCCTAAATTGACGCTTGCGCAGTAAGACGCCAGCGCCAACGCTTCAAGTTGCAAGTCTCAACTTACCGGACCACCTCAATAGGGCCTTCTGGACTCGGTCGCCACGCCTCCGGCAACCTCTCATACCATCCATGCAAGTCACTTTCGATCTCCTTGATCCGCGCATGGCTCACGGGGTTTCCAGCTGTAGCCCATTCTATCCTCACACCAGTGGGAGACTTGGTCGGATAGACGAGCTTAGAGATTTTAGCAAGAATGTCCATGAGCCTTGTATGCGCGTTGAAGGCTTCAAAGAACGAAAGTGTTCCCGGGGGCGGCCGCACGACGCCCTGCATTGTCACGTAATCGTCATCAACCTCGGCGGGAAATGGCTGATCGATGTCATCGTGATGCAGCATCAGTGGCAGGCCCAACATGGCCGATACATATATATCGATTTGTCGCACCACGTAAAATATTCGCTTCCGCAGCTGCTCTTCTATCGGGCTCAGTCTATTGTGTTGCAGGTGGCGATGAAGACCCATGCGCAAGCATGATCTCACAGCAATGCCGATGTAGGTATAGCATCTGCTGAGATTGGAGGTGGACTGGAGGAATAGAGTCATGAAAAGCAGAGTTTGGATCGAAGTCAAGGTACGACAGTCGCCAATATCCTTGATCAGTGCCCTAGCTATTTTGAAATACTTTTGTCTGCACAGATGTCAGCTTGTACTAGGAGACGGCACTGCCAGGGTTGTGACAAGCTTTACGTACCCCTCCTCAGCGGCAACACTGTAGCCGGTGCCCTCGGCGGAGGATGTATCGAAACTGTGATACATGCAGCCGAGTGCAAGAATGGCGAAGAAGAGGCTCAGAAACTGAGTGTCCTCAGGTCCAAGATTGTCCAATGAGATTTCATATATCCGCTCAAATTGATTGTTGAAAGTAGGAACATGAACTATGCGCGTGAGACACGTTGCACAAGTGAGGGAATAGAAGCATAGTCGTCGGGCGACGTCCTTGGGAGGCAATTCCGGCAAGGTTGACATGGTGGAGAGGGGAGAGCTAGAGTTTTCTTGCATAGAGGCGGACTCGGCGTTGAGAAAGAACGGAAATTGGTCGGCACGAGAGTTGAACGGCCCTGCCGACGAGCTGCCAAAGAGACCCCGAAAGTGCTCCTTCATCTTTTTGTGAAAAACCACGCCCGAGGAGTTGCCATGGAAGTCCCAGTCACCCCGTTCATCGATATCGAGCTGACCAAGTGAGTCAATCATGGACACAAGTTGCGTTTCGGGTACGACTGGCTGACAAGAGGAGGCGTTTGCGCCTCCTTGAATCTTGTCGGCGGCCTGTATTCGACTCTGCTCGCGGAGCTGGAATTCGGCCTGCACCGTGGGATCCATGTTTGGGTCTGAAAGGTCCATGTCGGGCATGAATTTGCGCAAAAGAGCCTCGGCACGGTGCAATCGCCCTTCTAGTGCCTCGATGTATTGTGGCGCTGGATTCCGCCTTCGATTGGAAGGCTTATCATATGTACAATCTATGTTGACATGTTAGCCAAGGTAGAGCCAATCATGCGGCAAATTCAGACGCATCCAGAGTAGCAACGCACCATAGCTATAAACGGAGCAGTGTGTACATGGCTGCTTGCCGTCGCACTTGATTTTTTTTCGGCGGCACTCATCGCAGGCCCGGGTGACTCGACGTCGCTTCTGCACGGGCTGAGTAGGAGCATCACCAGCGGCCGGTCGATCATCGATATCTAGATCAATGCTCTCTATGGGCGAGGGAGCATCTTGTATGGGCCAGTCAGTGACAGACAAGGTTGTCGCCTCGTCGTCAGACATTTTGAAAAAAAGCGTCGTGGAGTCAGAATCCGGCGACCTGCAGGCCGATTTAGAAGTTGTGGAGCCAAGAAACGATGTCTGCAGGATCGCAAAAGCGGCAGGTGATGCAGCGACGCGGCCGGTCGTTTAGTCGTCCAACTCTTCTCGAAAGATTATAATGTGTATAGGTGACGACATATGTTCCGAGAATGCGCAAACGGCTCGCGCGAAAGGCCTCTCGGCCCGCCCGTTGGAGGTGATGAGCGCAGAGTTCAGCACAGATTAATAGACGTTGGTGGCCGAACAGTGAGGGTCTTTAGTCGGATCGCGAACGCCGCCGTTAGCAAGGCCTCTATTGATGGGTGTTATGGGGGTGTTTGATCGTGTGGCGGGTGTCCGAAGGAGGTTGTCGAGGGGTGGATTGGCCGTTGTTGGCAGCAGTGACAGCAGGTACACATGAATGCAGACGCGAGGGGATTGACGAGCGAAGCCAAGCGGGCGGCGTCGCCTGTCCCGATTACCCCAAAGCCAGAGCAGGCGGAGCGCAAGCTGCCATCAGAATGAGGGCATAGCGAGCGCAAAGGAACGAGGAGTTGGGGCCGGGGCGAATACAACGCTCAGAAACGGACGTTGCGAGGCTTCGTATGCTGTACTGGAGGGGAGGCGTCGCTGGATTTGGTAGAGGAGCACACCCGGTGCGAAGACTTTTGTCTCACTTGTTCAGTCACCGTTTGACTAGAATTGTGTTTCGCTACCTCGCCCGAGTCTGTGTGCGGTTTTTGCTCACTGCTGAGCGAAACTGAGGCGAGCAGGGACGCACGCTGGAAGTCCTACTTTTCGGTGGAGGGAGGGGGGGCGCCGCCGTGTGGGCGGACGGTGCGCCGAGCGAGCGATACCTCCTAGTAGCGGTGGTGGTGGGCACGTATTACGGTGGCACAGTACTACTATAGGTACTTAGTAGTCTGTACCTTCCCAGGTAAAAGGTACTGTACCTGTACAGGTTAGTAGTAGACTAGAGGCAGTACTAAAGCACGCACGTTGATACCTGCCTACAGCAGTACCTAGGCAGGTACTGTACTAAGGTAGTACTTACAGATAGGTCGGCCCAAACTTGTTCAAGTGTAGGTACAGTATAGCACGGTCTCCACGCAGGGTATAGATCGTAGTGTTGGCTCAGGTGGCAGCGGCATCGAATCAGGTATCGTGTACCCTAATAATTAATATCTGTAGGCTAAGCTCATTCGCCTGGGATGCAAAAGAATTGAGCGAATTGTGCCGGAAATCACTCTCCAGCCAGGCACATTAGTACAGTCTGCGCACCTAAACGGTACAGCTCTAGATCGTGGGCAGGCACACTCCACTAGATGTATACATATCACTAATAAGCTAACATTAGTATCTACCAAGGCACTTACTACCTGTACTAGGCATGTATCCTTTTGACAGCGTTGGCCACATCAGTCAGCATACCAACATGCACCAGCAGCTACCTAGTAGGAGCCATGTACTGTACATACAATAGGTACTGTACCTACCAGTACACCGTACTCTCCAGCGCCTCGTAGCTATGAGTACAACCGCTTTCGCGCAGGTCCCGAGGCGCAGCGTACAGGCACTGTACTACTACTAACCTAGTAGAAGGAAGGCAAGTATCGACGGATACATACCTGCCAATGCGACTCCCACTAATGTACTGTACATGCTATATCGTTCTATTAGCTAGTATTAGATACCTAGTACTAGGTACAGTAGTAGATATGAATCACAGAGGCTAGTATTCGCCTTTTCGGCCCCGAGAGTCGAAACTCGTACGCGCGGCAGGTGAAGTGCTTTACTAGAATTTCGATATAACGTTGACGCAGGGGCAATCGGCGCAAGAGTTGCGGTCGACAGTAGATTATTTGAGTACTAATCTACCTCATAAGTCGTGTTCGAGCGGTTGGTAGAAGAGCCAAGCACCAATGTTCAACGCGAACCAATAGACTTCGAGGCCAAGCACATAGTTGATGATGACAAGGACAGCTTGGGGGGGACAAGCAGCGGTAATCTCCGAGTGTCCAGCAGGAGAAAAATGCAGCACTTTTCTTCTAAGATACATGGCCAAGCGCACCATGTTATTTCAATGCGGCCATTCAATGACGATCGGTCCAAGACACCGGACGCAAACCCGATTAGTAGGTACTGAAGAGCCTAGGGGGCATCAGCCCGTGAGAGGACAATATAAGCGATAACGGAGGTCCGGTCGATGTTCACTCCAAGCCCGGCTCTACTCTTCCCTTTATTCGATACTCTTCTCGAAAAGAAACAGCTCAACTCGATTTCGATCAACTAAAATTGTTTTTATTATCAAAACTGCTACTCCTAATCGCCAGCGTCCTCTATTATGAACGAAATAGAATATAAAGCATATGGTCACTAAGTGGAACCACATGCCGTCCGGTACACTTGTGTCTGCTCAGGTACTACTGTAGAAATCAAGATATTTGCATATACATATATATATATATACTATCTGGGCACAACACCTAATGAGTTACGACTAGCAACGTGCATGAGAATTGGTTATACTCCTATAACTACCCTAGTAGTAGTCTATATGCCTCATTCAATTGGCTACTAATCTGCTGGGTAACCAGAATTCAAGGCGGGAAGCGCCGTAATATGAAGAGCGAGAGTTGGTTGTGTTTCTACAATGTACAGTACCTACCTACCTTGTACTACTCCCTGTGAGAGGTACAGTACTAGGTTAGTACTGTAGCAGATACTGCTGGCCCCATGTGCAGATACTACTTAGCACTCCCCTGCCGTGGACAAAAAAAGCGAGCGCTCCATACACCTATCAGCATAGCGGAAAGCGGTCGCTTTTTTTTTTGTTCACCGCCTAGCACCTACCTACTAATAATGTACGTATGTACAGTCGTCCCTCCTACGGCTGGTGGTCGAGCTGCGCTTCTTCTCCACCGCAGCGGCGAAAATCTCTGCTTCCACTCTCCCAACTCTAATTTGTCCAACTACTACTAATAATCTAATAATACCTGCTTGATGGATAAGCTGGTGTGATCATAGCGGACCACGAAGCCAATCCCAGATCCATCTAAGCTTGTTTTAACCGTGCGACGGCGCTCTTACTCGACCGGTCTGAGCCGTTTGCTGCCCTATCATTACATGACCGCGAGTATCACGACTGCGCGCACTCCCAATTGTCAAACATTCGTCGGCAAGGTATTCCCGTGACAGCCCATGACTACACTGTCGAACGACGTTCGCAGTACAGCGAGTCTTGGCATGCCCCTGTCCTCTTGAAGTAAGGATCGAGGACGGCGACCACGCAGACGTGACTCGAGAATAATCAGCGTGGGCGCATACGTACAGAAGTACGTATGTATGTGTGCCGGCAATCCACTACCCTTCTGCAGCCACTCATACACCGTTACATCGAGACAGCAAGCTAGTGAGCCTCATGTTTCTCAGAGACATTTTGCTAGTCCTTGTGCTACTAGAAGTTGTGACTAGGCTATTCAGCTACTCAGCCCTCTCGTCAGGCGTGTCCAAAGACGTTTCTCGAGAGAGAAAATGGACCCAACAACCAGTCTTCTAGTTGGCTATATCAGACGTGTGGTGTCTATTGGCGAGCCTCGCTATCCTCAAGCTTCACTCCATCACAAACTACGGTCCCTTATTGAGGATCATGTCACTTCGAGCTACGTCTTACGCACAGGCAGCCAGGGGCCTCTCCTCTCATCTTTATCTAGGATGCCGAGTAACAGCTCGCAGTGGCAGTGCCTCCTAGACGCAAATACATTGCTTGCTCTCTCAGGGCTTAACAACAGCGCAACATGGCATGTACATAGCCGCCAGCAGGAGAGACAGGATCTCCTTAGAATCAATTCTCTGCGCAGTCTTAAATGTGTGCTCAATAATAAGCGCTCTCGTCTACGAGAACTGATGAGGCTTTTTAGATATCGAGGAAGAGTTCTGTCTAGCGCATCGTGCCGACAGTACTCAGCCACACTCCAACGAGATGCGGCATACCCCCAAGCTAATAAAGACGCTATACGCATCGGTCTTGCGGCTCATGGTGCCGGTCTGCGTTGCAAAAGAGCGCTACCAAGATGCCGATTTGCCGAAGTTTTGAAAGGCAGTATCAATGCGAGACAAGAACGGTTTCCAAGGGAGGCAGTTGTGCATCACGCCCCTTCACTAGCAATCGATAACAGGGGCAAACTGAAGCCGACAGAGATCTCTGAAAGTAACGGCGCCATTGCTCTACAGACAGCTTACGTGTTTCCTCCTGTTACCCCTTTCCATACGGGCTGAAAATAGAGAGAAGCAGCACCGTTTTGAGATCCACAGCAACGAGTGCCGGCGGCAGAGACAAAACACCCGCACTCCGAGGTACATCTTGCGAAACTAATGAAATAAGCTTTCAATATGGGTCAGAAAAAACCTCACCAAATGCCCGAGTCGGCAGCGGGCCGGCAGACCAGGGTGTTGGTAAAGGAGGCAGTGCTTGTCAGGCACACAGCGCAGCACACACACGTACAAACATAAACCGCGTCTTGATTATGTGCTGGTTATCTAATAAAAGCAGGCTCTGAAAGGTCTCACGGTGATCGAGATAGTTCACCCGGCTCACTGTTCTGTTTCCTGTTCCTCGACATTTCCATCTTCTCAGGTAACACTCCGACCAAAGCGTCATAACCCACTTTGCGGATCAAAATCTGAATTCAAGCCCCTCTATGAAGATGTCCCGGCATGTAATCATGAGCAAGATGGTGAGTAATAAGTTTGACTGATTATGCCCACCCACTTATGCCTTTGCCGCCTGTCAACTGTTTCCTTCTGTCTTTGGCTCATTAGGTCGCCGAGTCGGCTTCTTGCCCGGTCTAGGATATTCAAAGTTCCCGGTTTCTCGCGCGCAGAACATTGACTCGTCTGCTCACTGCACATCGCGTGTGCGTAATATTTAGGGCACTACTCTAACATGCGTATGCGAGGTGTCGCAGGTATACCGCGGCTATTGGCTTCAAAGTAGAGCGATCTGTCGCTCCAGACCCTGCGACTGCATACATGCATGTCGACAAACAACGATGCTGTAGTTACGGAGTGGCGCCTGAAAAAGAACCACCCTGATGATCGTGCGAGAGCCGATCTCTCTGCTAGGCTAGTGAGCAGGCCTCCGCGATCGCTGTGCGGTGTGTAGGTCAAGACTAAAAGCCTCCGCAGAGGACATGTTGTCGAGTGTGATAAAATTCTTGGCTTTACACGGTTTCATGCAGCTTTTCATACATTCAATATGGTCGCTGGCTGAGTTCTTGGCACTCCGTGCAGCGTGTTTGCCGTCAGACACGGCCTCATTTCGCCTTCCTTGGGGTTCCTGCAACCAAACGTGACGAGGACTGACGATGGCACGACACACGATCGGCAACAACAGGCTTCAACATTCCGTAACCTCATTTCACGATTTCCTCAAGAGTTTCTACGAGATTCCTGCAAAAACTGACCCATCAACTGTTTAGCGCACTTCTTTTCTTGTGTTGGTCGTAGTGTGTGCTCTTCAGCTCGACGAGACAGTGTCAGCACACGCATACTTGTAAAACATTGTCCATCACCAAATCTACCCTCTACCACCTATTGTGAGCATGTTTATACTCTTTTGCAGCATCACAAGGAGAGATTGCGCATCTGGAAGCAACCTCGACCAGATCGGCCAAGTATGTTACTGTTCTTTAATTTCTTGAAACTCTAGAAATTTGGTTCCCATTTATAATTACGACCTTTACATATAGCACATACCAAGCACTAATCAGCATGTGCAACTGAGTCCGGTTTCGGATCTATGAACTGCAGTCCAATTTCGTCTATATACTTTGTATGTCCGTGTCTTGCCTAAGATATGTACAAGAGAATATCTTCTTCCGTATATACACCAACGAAGTCTAATATGTAACTTAAGAATAGGTCCCCGTGAGCGGGAACACCGACAAGGCGCCATCCGTCTAAGCGCCGTTGACGTTCCAGTTGATGCCGCGGAGGAGGGTGCCGTCGCCGTCGCGGCCGCCGAAGCCGGTCCAGTTCTCGAGGCACATGTCGATGGAGTGGTCGTTGCTGAGGTTGCGGTCGGCAACGATGGCGGTGCGGGTGACGCCGTTGCGGGTCATGGTGATGGTCTTGCCGCAGAGGCGGTTGTTCTGGGCGGCGCCGTAGCGGTCAAAGACCTCGGCGGGCATGGCGACGAAGGACTGGCCGGGGCGGACCTGCGGGAAGTAGGTGCTGAGGCCGCAGGCGCCGGCGGTGCGGAAGAGCTCGTTGCAAGCGCGAGCGTCGCCGTAGCGGAAGATGGAGCCGTTCTGGTTGTTGCCGCTGGCACGCTTCTCGATCTCGTTGGCCGGGGCGGCGGCGGCGACGGCCGCGAGGGCCAGGGTGGCGATTCCAGTGAAGTGCATCTTGAAGGATTGTTTGTCTTTTGTAAAAAGAGAGTTGAAGAGAGATTGTTTGGTTCTGAAGTGAGAGTCTGCTTGCTGATAACGAAAAGGTATTTCGAACTTCGAGGCCGGAACAGAGTCTTTATATACACATCTTTATGACTACCTCGTGGCGTATTCTCCCCCTCTCTCTCTCTCACTGTGAGCTTCTAGTCATCCCATTTCCTTCTTCTTCTGCTCCCCTTGGCTTCTCCGCCTCATCCTCCTGAAGGCTCACCACCTCACGCCCACTCTGCCCACGTTTGAGAATCCTTCGATCCTACAGCTGTAAGAGGCATCGCAACGTTTCCCCTAATTCCATACTCGGAGTTTTCCTGGCTGGGTCAGGATTAGCGCCAGGTACCAAAATCTCACCAAATTGTTCCGCCCTCCCGGGGGGGGGGGGGTTTGGTTTGCGCGAGTTGGCCCCAGCTTGGCTCTTGGTGGTGATGAGCTTCCAGGATGGTGGGTGTTGGCATGCGCGACGCGAGCGCAAGGCGCGACTCATTGTTCCGAAAAGAAAGTAATTAATTTATCGTCATCATGCTCGGCGTCTCCCTTAACACTACCCGTTTCGCAATGGTTTGAAGGGCGGCTCCCTCAGACGCTCACGTTTTGGCCCTTGGTTTCCTCCACACGTCAGCTTATTATGGACCGCTTTCGCCCTCAGAGGCATGAACCTGAGGCTAATTGGTTGACTACGCTCTCTTTGTCGATGAGAAGGAGACACAAGAGCGAGAATAATAAGTCATCAATTTCATACTATGACATTTTCTAGTCTATGAGATATTTTGATGAATGTCGAGTGAGCAGTCTATCACGGTGTTTGTTTTGTGGGCTTCTACGATGAGTAGTAGTCCAGGAACAGAGCCTCAATAGATTGGAGGTAACGTCGCAGGCTTATTTGGCGACTCCCAAGATCCCTTCTATATTGTAAAGACGTCACATGATTCTGGAAACTCTTCAAATCAGAAGCGTCTGAGCGAGATACACGTCAGCTGCAAGAGATTGAATCGGGAGATAATGACAGAGAGAATGGCTCCTGCCGAGACACTGCAGAGGGATTCATGCGGTCGAGGCTGTCCGGGTTGTCTGCGTGCTAGCGCAGAGTCCGAAGCGGACGCTGCTTATATGTCTGCCTATACCATATAGATTTCAATGTAACGCTGCGATCCTTCACCGATTGTCCAGCGCTTCGGAGAGTGGTGAACTTGGTTGACGATGAAGCTGTTGGTGAGAGTTGTGATGACCGCTTACAAGTGACTCGGTGCGAGACAAAAGGAGGTAATATGACAGCTTGACAGGATCGTAGTACTTTAACGGCAAGATTGAAGCCTTTATTGAGCTTGGTATCTGGTGGTATTATGAGCAGAATTCGAGCCGTCTAACCTGGTCAATATTGGTCATCTATATATCGCCTGCGTTACACCTGACGGAGATTGAGCTGCAATGCTGAAACCCGTTTATACAATTTTTAATATAGAAAAAAGAAGGCATATAATTCAGAGGAGAGAGAGGGGGAAACAAAATGGGCGACATTTAATGTAAGCCAGGCCGTATATAAAAAATGGCCGACGAGACTTGTAAACTTGCATGCCTTGAGCAGGTTTGTTATTGGTCGCTTAGCGCTCTCGCCATGTAAGCAAGGAGATTTCATGTATGGAGGCCCAACGCAACACTACAGATGTGGATCGAGCCGATTTATGTCGCAGCATGGCGCACGGGCTCTATTCAAAATCGATACATGCTTTGTGAAAAGCCGTGGTGAAGAACATCATGGTTCAACGGTTCCCATCAATGTAGAGGTGACACGGCCAACAGCGGTCCGGAGATAGCGTACACATGTACCTGTATACGTACCCGTAATCCTGCAGCGGAGGGAGCAGCGCCACTCCACCAAGCAAGCAGCATCACCCCGCCATCAACAAACACAACAGGCCTCAACAATCACCAGTCGTTGCCGCCCGAGTGTCATTCGAATCATCGTCGGATCCGCCGCCAACCGTCGCCGAAATCCTACGCCCATCGGGAGCTATTGCTGACCCCTCATGGCGTCCTCGGGCGCCGCTCGAGATACTCCCGACCCGGCGACTGAGGTTGGACATCTGCGCGTCACTGGTAACTTTGCGGAACATCTTGAATCGCCCGCCCTACGCTCCTCTTGCTGATGCTGGCCTTCCTACAGAGCTTCCCAAGCTTGACCTCGATCTCTACATACAGAATTATACTGGTGCGTGCAAATCCATACCGTGCCAGATCAAACAACAACGACGACGGCGACAACAACAGCAACAGCAACAACCGCCGCAAAAGAAAATCCAACGCCATGATGCTGACATTTCTCAAGGTCGTACCCGGTTCGATCGCCTGTTATTGATAGGAAATGAATGCGCCGCGCTGCAGCTCGAGGCTCTAAAGGCCGCCGTCGCAGAGGCCAAAGAGGGCAAAGATGTCTGGCGGTACAAGCACGCGGTGGACTGCATCCGGAAAGTAGGACCGGATGAGCCCGAGGCCAAAAAAGACGAGGCTTGGATCGAGACGACAGAAAAGACCAACAAGGCGGAGACGCAGCGCCTGGAGACGGAACTCAAGGGGTATAGGAATAACCTCATCAAGGAGAGCATCCGGGTATGTTGCCCCTGTGTGAGGCCATGGCAAGACTGGCCCGAGGAGCTGACGCGATACCTTCCCAAAGATGGGTCATGAAGACCTCGGCCGTCACTTTGAGGCAATTGGCAAGCTTAACGAAGCTAGCGAAGCCTTCAGTCGGATGCGGCAAGATGTCAGCACAACCAAGCACATTGCGGAATGCGGGATGCATCTGGCCAGCGTCTCGCTCCTGCGACGAGACTGGTCCATGCTCATTACAAACATTGGCAAAATCGCCGGCATCCAGGCACAGGATGAGGACAAATTATTCCAGACTCTGTCACACGTCATGCTGGGCATCGCCCATATCAACCTGGGCAATTACGCGGACGCGGCAAGGAGCCTGCTACTCGCCGACCCGGATGTGGACCCCGCCCAATACAGGCACATCGCGAGTCCAAACGACATTGCCGTGTACGGCGGCCTCACAGCTCTAGCTACTATGGATAGGAACGAGCTTCAGCAGCGAGTTTTAGAAAACCAGTCCTTTCGAGTCTTTCTCGAGCACGAGCCGCATATCCGCAGGGCCGTGGGCTTCTTCGTCAGCGGCCGTTATTCAAACTGCCTCAACATCCTGCAGGAATACAGATCAGATTATATCCTCGACATTTACCTACAGAAGCAAGTTGATTATATCTACAGTTGTATCCGTACAAAGTGCATCGTTCAATACTTTTTGCCATTTTCTCGCATCAGCCTACAAAGTTTGGAGGCTCAGTTTGCACTTCCCGGTCACTCTCTCGAGGATGAACTCATTCACATGATTCAACACAAGTCCCTATCTGCAAGAATTGATTCGAGGAATCGAGTAAGCACACCACTTTTTTTTTTATTCGCACCTGAACATCACCGCTGACTCGCATATTTACAGCTTCTTATTTCTGTACAACAAAATCACCGCCTGGAAATGCAAAAGAATGCTCTGAAAGCAGCCAGGAAATACGAGAAGGAGGCTGTTGAGCACTTGCGGCGGTTTAGCATCGTGTCTGCCGACCTGGATGTCAAAGCAAACAGAGCAGACATGGTTAATATCGTGAATGAAGCTTGGTACGAAGATGCGCAGAGTTTCGGCATTATGGAAGGTATAAGCACGACTGCTACTGAGTCTAATATAGCATAGAAAGAGCTAGTAGGGGAAAACCAAGCATTCATAATAACTCGAATATTTACGAAGCAAATGAAAACAGAAAATTATTAGCGTTTCTATATAGCTTGACTGCAGTGAGCATCGGGGGGCGTAGGCTCAAGCTGTACCACATCGCGCATATGTCTAACGGCACAATCGGTGACGATGGGATAGGATATTATAACCATCCTTGTGTACAAGATGGCCGCGCGCATCAAAGGGTATCATGTTACATTCGTAAGCAGTTCCAGGCTTTTTATATACACGTTTTGCTTCTGTTGCTCCTTCTCCCCGCCTCCTCCTCCTCCGTCTACCCCATGAGCTGCCGCAGATCCTCCGGCGGCCAGCGCACCTGCGCAAACGTAAGGCAGCGCTTGATGCTCTGCAGGAACTTGCGCGTCACCTCGTCGCCCATGACGTGGCCCTTCTCGCCGTTGTGCAGCTTCTCCCGCGCGCTGCGCTCGTGGATGCCCACCATGGTGACGCCGATCGGCCACGCCGCCTTGCCGATGCTCAGGCGGAGGTAGCCGTCGTTGGCGTCGACGTAGCGCCGCTCCTGCAGGGCCTTGACGATCTCCACGATGGGCTCGAGGAGCGAGTCCTCGAGGTCGCCCGTCTCGAATTTGCGGAAAAGCTGGTTTGCATTTTAAACCCCCTCCGTGTCAGTTGGGCGTTTCACCACGAGGGTTGGGAAATTGTACGGGAGATATTGAGGATTTCGGGAATCAGGGCGGGAAAGGGGGGAACTCACAGGCTTCATGTTCTCTATCGTCTGCACCATGGCGTTGTATGCCGTCTTGCTCGCGCTCGTGTCGCGCCGCTCCTGCTCCATGACGCGCTGGTACGTCGCGAGCACCAGCGTGAAGTAGCTCGCGAGCTGCCTGCACAGCCACTCCCTCGCCTCGCGCCCGTGCGGCAGCGGCCCGCCCGTGACCTTCATGTCGGCGTCGTCGACGAGGCGCAGCGTTGTCGGTATCGGCCCGTCCGTGAGCACCGTGGTGGCCTTCCTGTAGCGCCGGACCCGCGCCGCGCGGCTCTCGCCGAACAGCACCGCCGGGTGGCCCAGCGCGCGCAGCCCCGCGAGCAGCTTCTCGTCCGGGATGTCGTCCTCGGCGTCCTCGTCCGTCGGCGGCTGCTGCTGCTCCTCGGCCCGCGTCAGCTCCGGCAGGCCGAGACGGCGCCGCCGCGCCTGCTCCTCGGACCAGTCGTGCTCCTCGCGCCGCCGCCGGGACTCCTCCGCCAGGCGCGCCCGCTTGTCGTCGCGTGCCGCCCGCTCCGCGGCCGTGTCCTCCTCCAGCTTGCGCTTCGCGGCGGCCTTGGCGGTGCGCTCCGCCTCGAGCGCGGCTTGCTCGGCGAGGTAGCTCCTCTTGCGCTCGGCCTCGACCTCGGATCGCTTGAGGAATTTCTTCTTGGTCTCGCTCTCGTCGCTCGCGGGCTTCTTGTTCTTGGACAGCTCCTTGCCCATCAAAGCAGCGAAGTCCATGGTGGCTGGTAGCTTTCGGGGCCGCTGCTGGACGTTCCTTCTCGGATGGCGAATCTTTTTTTTGGGTGGTTACGGAGCAGAGATGGCTAGGATACTATCGGTGTCGGATGTAGAACGCAAGAATAGGCTTTTCTTCTTGCAATTGTCGCTGGGACTTTACCGTTGGCGACGCAATGACGTATCGATTGCGGCTATTTAGCGGGAAAATTCGATAGCGCCCAAAAGTGAGGTCGTCACTGCTAAGCGAATCATATATCTTCGAGTCGGAAGTGTGCAACGCCCCCGGCGAATAACAAGAATTATATCCTCAGTTAATATTGGCCTTCGGGATCTATAGAAAGCTCATTGCGGCCAATCTCAATGTCAGAACCTTACGAGTCGCAAAAAGACCCGCCTTTCCTTGTTCCAGTCTTTTACAACTTCAACACTCTCATCCAGTAAGTCTCCGCGCCTTCTTTCCAGCATCGCATAGCTAATTCTCGCAATCAAGCCCAGACTCATTTATCAACCGCGCCGCGCTCTCCTCCATCAGCGTCTACACGTGGCTCTCGTGTGGATTGCAAGAACTAGCGTATGAGCTCGCGGACGCTCGGCCAGGCCTGCTCCCCTCGCCATGCATCGGCACCAGGCTAGTCTTCCAGCTCGTCTATCCCGACCTGAAGAGTGTCAGCTCCACGGGTATCGGCCGAGCCAAGTTCGCCGTCAGAGACATGGGAAGTGTCGTCATTGGCGGCGGCGGCCCGGGAGCTGAGGAGATTGCACCTCATATGGATGCGGGCAACGGGCATGGCGGCCATGCATACACGCTACAGGATGCGCACTTCGTCGCTGGGGACTACATATCGTGCGCGATACTGCCGCCGCTGCCCGACGGCACGGTTGCGCCGGCCTACAACGCCATCAAAACCCAGACACAGCCTCCGTCACGAATGCCTGCCCCAGATTTGCACTCGTCTTTTCGAGGTGGGCATAGTAACAGTCGCTTTCATCAGCATGGGAGCTCTCGCATGCCACATGGCGATTGGCGGGATACAGGTATGCAGCGGCAAGAACCACTCCCAGGGAGAGGCAACTTCCGGGGGCGTCGTCGTTGGTAGGTTGTGTGCGCATAAAAGTTGTACCTAGCGTCTTTTTTTGCGCGTGTCTCTTCACATACACAAACACCGTTATGTCACAGTTGGCCTCTCATCGGCTTGGGCCGAGCAGAGACTCGGAATTCCCGATAACAGATTGCATTTCGCTCGACGGCTCTATCTTATGTACATTCCTCGCCCCTTGCGCACCAGCAGTCTGTCATCACTATTTCTCGTACAGAGTATCGCCCCTTCTTTTCGCTCGGAAGTCGATGAGGCCCTGTCAACAGATTTTTGTCAGTCGTAGAACTAGTACCTTTCTTGCCGCTAAATCATCACGTACGTCTGTCTTGTAGGCGATGTAGCCCATGATTGCGGGAATGACCGCAACGTACATGAAGGTGATGCGTGCGTTTCTCGGTGTCCATCGAAAGTACTGCACTCGGCTTTTCTGCATAGCTATTGCCTGTCTGTCAGTACTCTGCACAGTTCAAGTCTCGGCAAGGAAATGCCCGCGCACCCTGCAGTTTGAGGTAGGCCGGATCCGGCTTCACATCTGACGAACTCAATTAGCATATGTCGTAGATTTCCCGCAGGAGTGTCTTACGGAGATGCGCCATATCGACGTGCGTACAAGCGATTGTAGTAGACGTAGAGACTTCGATGTCAAACTGATTGAGTCGGTCGCTAATAGCACTCGCATGCTAGGTTCAATGTGCTATATTACATAAGCGTGAAGCTCATTGGCCCGTCTTCATCCTACCCTAGACTATCTGCTCCAACGCTGAATCTGATGACGCTGCTTTTGAAGGGTGATTTCCGTATGTAGAGGATTTATGTTACTTTGCTTATAGCTGTCTGTACGTTTTCCTTTCTTAGCAGTTTACTCTTAAATCGAATTGTAATATTCGCGTGATAAAATGTAAGTCACTAACTCATGTATCAAGATCCAAGCGACTTACACCACCAAGCACACCGACGTCGCACATCATAACGCATAAGATATCAACGCTGACACAGGTACCTAATCCTCATATATTCCCGAGATATACCGCCTTTCTTTTATACCAGCTTATAAACTAAAGTGAAACGTTGAATCCAGAGACCGGCAGAATGGCGAATACGGACGTGGTCACGTGATGTCGTCTCAAACGCGGCAAGCTAGTGATAGAGGCGACTGGTGAGGAAAGAAAATTAACTTCAGCAAGGCGATCTCGCCACAGACTAGGATCATCAACACCGCATCTGGTCGCTGCCGTAAGCCGTTGTGAAAACGGTGATTCCTTCACCGGAAGAAGACCAATTTCCAGATCATAATATCACTCTGGCTTATTGTCCTGGTGCGCAAAAGACACCGCGCGTCAAGACACGCGCCAGGCGTCGAGCCATCAACTATCGTCAAGCCTCGATTCCGACGCGCGCGACTTGTCGACCTCAAACATGTCGCATCCGCCGCCGCCACCGCCGCCCGGTTGGGGACCTCCTCCCCCCCCTCCTCCGCCACCTTCCTCTCTTCCACCTCCTCCGTCAGGACCAGCTCCGGCTCCGCCGCCTCCTCCCCCCGGCTTTCAACCAAGCGATCCTCACATTGCCAAGTTTGCGCAGAAGAAGCAAGAATGGCTTCGATACCAGCGCAACAGATTCGGCGAAAAACGCAAAGGAGGCTTCGTGGAAACACAAAAGGCTGACATGCCACCTGAGCATCTTCGCAAGATCGTTCGCGACATTGGCGATGTGTCGCAAAGAAGATACACCAATGACAAACGCAGCTATCTTGGCGCTCTCAAGTTCATGCCGCACGCCGTGCTGAAGCTCTTAGAAAATATGCCGATGCCCTGGGAATCGGCGCGCGAGGTCAAAGTTCTCTACCACGTCAATGGCTGTTTGACTTTGGTCAATGAGACCCCCCGCGTGATCGAGTCCGTCTTTTTCGCGCAGTGGGCCATGATGTGGACTTTTATGCGCAAGGAGAAGGCGGATCGGCGGCTTTTCAAGCGTATGCGCTTCCCTCCCTTTGACGACGAGGAACCGCCGCTGTCCTGGTCCGAAAATATCGAAGATGTCGAACCTCTCGAGCCTATCCAGATGGAACTCAACGAAGACGAAGACGAGGCAATTTACGAGTGGTTCTACGACCATCGTCCTCTGCTCGATACATCACATGTCAATGGACCCAGCTACAAATCATGGAACATGACGTTACCTCAAATGGCTGCACTGTTCCGGCTGAGTAGGCCTCTCATTTCAGACGTTGTCGATAAGAACTACTTCTATCTATTCGACCGTAAAAGTCTTTTGACCGCCAAAGCACTGAATGTTGCGTTGCCAGGTGGTCCTCGCTTTGAACCCCTGTACAAAGATGTTGACCCCAACGAGGAGGACTTTGGCGAGTTCAACGCGATCGACAGAATCATATTTCGCAACCCTATCCGGACAGAGTTTCGCGTCGCCTATCCTTTCTTGTATAATTCGCTGCCTAGAAGCGTTCATGTGTCGTGGCATTCGCGGCCTCAAGTTGTTTTCAACAGATCCGACGACCCTGATTTACCGACTTTCCATTTCGACCGCCGCATCAATCCGATATCTTCCCGCACTGTTGCGCCGAAAAATGTGGAGCTTTCGCTGGAAGATGAGCTGTTCGGGCCTGGAAACGACGAGGAGAGTGATGAGGACTGTTTTACTCTGCCAGCAGGAGCCCAGCCTTTTCTCGCGGAGGAGGAACTTGACAATGAGAATACTTCAGCAGCCATCGAACTCTGGTGGGCTCCGTTCCCCTTCGACAGGCGCTCAGGCAAAATGGTACGAGCTCAAGATGTTCCTCTGATCAAGCAGTGGTATCTCGAGCACCCACCGTCCGAGCGACCGCCTGTCAAGGTTCGCGTGTCATATCAAAAGTTGCTCAAAAATTACGTCCTCAATGATCTTCACAAAAAGAAGCCGAAGGCGCACAACAACCAAAACCTTTTCCGCTCACTGAAACAGACCAAGTTCTTCCAGCAGACAACAATTGACTGGGTTGAGGCGGGACTGCAAGTTTGTCGACAAGGCTTCAATATGCTGAATTTGTTGATTCATCGCAAAAATCTTACTTACCTTCATCTCGACTACAACTTCAACCTAAAGCCAGTTAAGACACTTACTACGAAAGAGCGAAAGAAGTCTCGCTTCGGAAACGCGTTCCATCTAATGCGAGAAATCTTGCGGCTGACAAAACTGATTGTTGACGCCCAAGTACAATACAGATTGGGCAACATTGATGCTTTCCAGCTTGCTGATGGTATTCACTACGCATTCAACCACGTTGGTCAGTTGACTGGCATGTACCGATACAAATACAAGCTCATGCATCAAATCCGTACCTGCAAGGACTTGAAGCATTTGATATACTATCGCTTCAACTCTGGGCCTGTCGGCAAAGGTCCCGGTTGTGGTTTCTGGGCACCATCGTGGCGAGTCTGGCTTTTCTTCATGAGAGGAATAATTCCCCTTCTTGAGAGATGGCTCGGTAACCTTTTGTCGCGTCAGTTCGAGGGCCGACATAGCAAGGGAGTCGCCAAGACCGTTACAAAGCAGCGTGTCGAGTCTCACTTCGATCTCGAGCTCCGTGCGTCTGTCATGTCTGATTTGATGGACATGATGCCTGAAGGTATTAAGCAAAGCAAGGTCAATACTGTTCTGCAGCATTTGTCCGAGGCTTGGCGATGCTGGAAGAGTAATATTCCATGGAAGGTACCTGGTCTTCCGGCGCCTATCGAGAACATCATTCTCAGATACGTCAAGTCTAAGGCTGATTGGTGGATATCCGTTACGCACTACAACCGTGAGCGTATTAGAAGAGGCGCGACCGTGGATAAAACCGTTGCGAAGAAGAATGTCGGCCGTTTAACGCGCCTTTGGTTGAAAGCTGAACAAGAAAGGCAGCATAATCACATGAAAGATGGTCCCTATGTCTCCTCGGAAGAGGCTGTCGCCATCTACACTACAACAGTTCACTGGCTTGAATCCCGAAAATTCTCGCCGATTCCCTTTCCTAGTGTCTCATACAAGCACGATACCAAGATTCTCATTCTCGCGTTGGAGCGATTGCGAGAAGCATACTCTGTCAAGGGTCGCCTCAATCAGAGCCAGCGGGAGGAGTTGGCACTGATTGAGCAAGCTTACGATAGCCCAGGCACGACCTTAGAACGCATCAAGAGATTCTTGCTTACACAGCGTGCTTTCAAGGAAGTGAGCATCGACATGAACGACAACTATAGCACCATAAATCCTGTCTACGATATTGAGCCCATCGAGAAGATCAGTGATGCATACCTAGATCAGTACCTCTGGTATCAGGCCGATCAGAGACATCTCTTCCCTGCGTGGATTAAACCTTCGGATTCTGAAGTGCCACCTCTACTTGTTTACAAGTGGGCCCAGGGGATCAACAACTTGAGCGGCGTTTGGGAGACCGAGAACGGCGAATGCAACGTTATGATCGAGACAGAGCTGTCCAAGGTTTATGAGAAGATGGAACTGACTCTGCTCAACTCTCTCCTGCGGCTCATCATGGACCACAATCTGGCTGACTATATCACATCGAAGAACAACGTACAGTTGACTTACAAGGACATGAATCATGTCAATAGCTACGGTATGATTCGCGGCTTGCAGTTTGCAGCTTTCGTGTTCCAGTATTACGGTCTCGTTCTTGACCTGCTGTTGCTCGGCCCTCAGCGTGCGAGTGAGATTGCTGGACCCGCGCAGAGTCCCAATGATTTCCTGCAGTTCAGAGATCGCGAAACGGAGACCAGACATCCAATCCGTCTTTACAGCAGATACATCGACAAGATATGGGTCTTCCTTCGATTCACAGCAGAAGAGTCTCGAGACCTCATCCAACGCTTCCTGACGGAGCAGCCCGACCCTAATTTCGAAAATGTCATTGGCTACAAGAGCAAGAAATGTTGGCCTCGAGACTCGCGCATGCGTCTAATGCGTCACGATGTAAATCTGGGACGTGCTGTGTTCTGGGATTTGAAAAACAGACTGCCCCGCTCAGTTACTACCATTGAATGGGACGACAGCTTCGCAAGTGTCTATAGCAGAGACAATCCAAACCTGCTCTTCTCAATGAGTGGTTTTGAGGTGCGCATTCTGCCTAAAATTCGCAACCAGAACGATGAGTTCCCCGTCAAAGACAGTGTGTGGTCGCTGGTCGACAACACTACCAAGGAACGAACGGCACATGCATTTTTGCAAGTCACGGAAGATGACATTGCCAAGTTCAACAATCGCATCCGTCAGATCCTGATGTCATCTGGTTCTACAACTTTCACCAAGATTGCAAACAAATGGAACACGGCGCTTATTGCTCTGTTCACCTACTATCGTGAGGCCGCTGTCTCAACTGTTGAACTACTTGACACTATTGTCAAGTGCGAGACCAAAATCCAGACCCGTGTCAAGATCGGGTTGAATTCAAAAATGCCCTCACGATTCCCTCCAGCTGTCTTTTATACTCCCAAAGAACTTGGTGGTCTCGGCATGATTTCTGGTTCCCACATTCTTATCCCAGCCAGTGACAAGCGCTGGTATAAGCAGACAGACACCGGGACCACTCACTTCCGAGCCGGTATGACCCATGACGAAGAGACTCTCATTCCCAATATTTTCCGTTACATCATTCCTTGGGAGGCCGAATTCATTGATTCGCAGCGTGTCTGGACCGAGTACTCCCAGAAGCGCCTCGAGGCCAACCAGCAGAACCGGCGTCTTACTCTGGAGGATCTCGAGGACAGCTGGGATCGTGGTTTGCCTCGAATCAACACACTGTTCCAAAAGGACCGCAGCACTCTCAGCTTTGACAAAGGCTTCCGAGCTCGCTCTGAGTTCAAAATTTATCAGCTGATGAGGAACAACCCCTTTTGGTGGACAAGTCAACGCCATGATGGAAAACTATGGAACCTTAATGCATACCGGACTGACGTTATCCAAGCTCTTGGGGGTGTTGAGACTATTCTCGAGCACACACTCTTCAAGGCTACCGGGTTTGCATCTTGGGAAGGCCTCTTCTGGGAGAAGGCTTGTCTTGCAAACGGTACAATGCTGCTGCGCCACGATAAGACACAAGTTGCCGTCGAGGATGTCAAAGAGGGTGATCTGCTTCTGGGACCAGACGGAAAACCAAGGAGAGCTTTCAACATCGTGAATGGCAATGATCGCTTGTACCGCATGAAGTTGGGTGGTCAGCTTGAAGATCTTGTGGTTACTACTAACCATATACTTGTGTTCTACAAGAATGACAGTGGCTCGGAAACACACCAGATGACAGCTGCACAATATGCTGCGCTCGACGCTGCCCAAAGAGCGCAGTTTGTTCTCTTCAAGTCAACAGCTGCAGATGCCAGCGTGCCGGGGAGTGTCGCACATATATTCGGTGTCGATGACATCGCTTTGGAAGCCGAGCCTACGGCATGGTCTGGATTCCGAGTCGAAGGGGATCAGCTTTATCTGCGCCACGATTATCTGGTGCTTCATAACAGTGGTTTCGAAGAATCCATGAAATTCAAGAAACTCACCAATGCACAGCGATCTGGTCTCAATCAGATTCCCAACCGTCGTTTCACGCTGTGGTGGTCACCGACCATCAACAGAGCTAACGTGTACGTCGGTTTCCAGGTCCAGTTGGACTTGACGGGTATCTTCCTCCACGGTAAAATTCCAACCCTTAAAATTTCACTTATTCAAATATTCCGTGCGCATTTGTGGCAGAAGATTCACGAGTCTGTTGTCATGGATGTATGCCAAGTGCTTGATCAAGAGTTGGAGGCGTTGGGCATTGAAACTGTCCAGAAAGAAACCATTCATCCGCGAAAGTCCTACAAAATGAACAGCTCTTGTGCCGACATTCTCCTTTTTGCGAGTCATAAATGGAATGTTACCCGCCCGTCTCACCTTCATGATACGAAGGATGTCATTGAACCGACCACTACGAACAAATTTTGGATTGATATCCAGCTGCGCTACGGTGATTATGATTCTCACGACATTGACCGCTACACCAGAGCCAAGTATCTTGACTACACGACTGATAGTGCCAGCATCTACCCCTCGGCCACGGGTTTGATGATTGGTATTGATTTAGCTTATAATATGTACTCGGCCTACGGAATGTTCTTCCCGGGTCTCAAGGTTCTCGTTCAACAAGCAATGGCGAAAATCATGAAGGCCAATCCGGCGCTTTACGTGTTGCGTGAACGCATACGCAAGGGTCTGCAGCTGTACGCCTCGGAGAGTAACCAAGAATTCCTCAACTCACAAAACTACTCGGAACTGTTCAGTCAAAAGATTCAGCTATTTATCGATGATACCAATGTCTATCGCGTCACGATTCATAAGACATTCGAGGGCAACTTAACTACGAAACCTATCAACGGTGCCATTTTTATTTTCAATCCTCGCACTGGGCAGCTGTTCTTGAAGATCATTCATACTAGCGTCTGGGCCGGCCAGAAACGTCTGGGTCAGCTCGCGAAGTGGAAGACTGCAGAAGAAGTGGCCGCCTTGATACGATCGCTGCCTAGTGAAGAACAGCCGAAGCAGCTCATCGTCACCCGCAAAGGTCTGCTCGATCCGCTCGAAGTTCAACTTGTCGACTTCCCCAACATCTCGATCCGCGCTTCCGAACTTCAACTTCCTTTCCAGGCAGCTATGAAGGTTGAGAAGCTGGGTGACATGATTCTCCGTGCCACAGAACCTCAAATGGTCCTTTTCAATTTGTATGATGAGTGGCTGAAGAGCATCTCATCCTTTACTGCATTCTCGCGACTCATCTTGATCCTACGTGCGCTCCACGTCAATCCTGACAAGACCAAGCTTATTCTGCGCCCTGATAAGACAATCATCACACTGGAGCACCACATCTGGCCATCACTCACAGACGAGGAATGGATCAAGGTAGAAACGCAACTGCGCGATCTAATCCTGAACGATTATGGCAAGAAGAACAATGTCAACGTCTCGAGCTTGACGAGTAGTGAAGTGAGAGACATCATTCTCGGTATGGAAATATCGGCACCCTCAATGCAGAGACAACAAGCTGCCGAAATTGAGAAACAGCAGCAGGAGCAGGCCCAGCTCACGGCTGTCACCACAAAGACGCAGAATATTCACGGTGAAGACCTCATTGTCACGACGACGTCACAGTTCGAACAGCAGACCTTTGCTTCCAAGACTGAGTGGCGCACTCGTGCAATTGCCACGTCGAATCTGCGCACACGAGCCAAGAACATCTACGTCTCTTCCGTCGACAACGATCTGGATGACGTCACGTACGTGATGCCCAACAACATCCTCAAGAAGTTCATCACAATTGCCGATCTACGTGTGCAAGTGGCCGGGTATCTTTACGGAGCGTCAGCGCCCGACAATGACCAAGTCAAGGAGATCAAGTGCATCGTGCTGGTGCCGCAGGTGGGCGGCCTGCGCAATGTGCAGCTGCCGCAGCAGCTGCCGCAGAGCGAGCACCTCGAAGGGATGGAGCCGCTGGGCGTCATCCACACGGCATCCGGCAGCGAGCTCCCGTACATGGCAGCGGCGGACGTGACGGAGCACTCGAAGCTGCTCGACGCGCACAGCGAGTGGGACAAGACTAACACGGTGACGGTGTCGGTCGTGTTCACGCCGGGCAGCGCGTCGCTCTCGGCCTGGGGCCTCACGCCGCAGGGCTACCAATGGGGCGCGGAGAACAGAGACCTGCAGAGCGACCAGCCGCAGGGCTTCACGACGACCATGGGCGAGAAGCGCAAGCTGCTGCTGAGCCCGCGCTTCCGCGGCTTCTTCCTGGTGCCCGAGGACGGGCGGTGGAACTACAGTCTCATGGGCAGCGCGTTTGCGAGCATGGAGAAGAAGAGCGTGCACGTCAAGCTCGACACGCCGCTGTCCTTCTACGGCGACCAGCACCGGCCGGTGCACTTCCACAGCTTCGCGGAGCTCGAGGACATTGGCGTCGACCGGTCCGATAATTTTGCGTAATTTTGCGTAATTTTGCGTAAGAAGACTCAGGCCGTGCAGTTTGTTTGTTTCCATTTCATTGTTGTACTATTTTTTCTTGGTGAATTGGGAGGACATGTCGAGATTGGGATGGTAAAAACTACAATTGGTGGTGGGTTTGCCCATTCTGGTAGCTAGGACGATGTAGAAGAGTACGGAACGGAACAGGATCGGGCGTTCAAAGCCGAGCGAGGAGAGATTATGTCATATCTTCCGTCTCGCTGTTGTATTTCCTTTCTCACTATTTGATATACTATTCTGAAGCTGTTGCTTTTTCCGTTTCGCTTGACCGAGAATTGCTGGAAGGGGAATCTATTCATTGTTTTCTCGCATAAACATTCAAGTTCAAGAGACCACCACTTTGATGCAAGGAATGACTTCTTCAAAGCAGTTAATATTGGTGACATGGGGCTCGGTGGTAGACGCATATAAGCGTATAGCTCGGACTCAAGCTCCAAGCAGGCGGAAGTCGAAGCAAGACGCACTGATCGCTGTATGATTGAATCAAACTTGACAGTCCTCTCGAGGCACGCATGTATCACAAATGCCACATGCCACCTGTACTACATCACTCGGCGCACGGTGGGCGTAGAGGAGTTGAGTAGTTTATTGAAAAGGGGATGGGCCGGATGATGGGTGGCAGTATTGGGGCGACGCGCAGGGGTTCGCAGGGTGAGCCGAGGCGACTGAGACACGCATGAGGCTGGAGACTTGAAGAGCCCGTGCGTGAGCCGGTGCGATGGTGGGCCGTGACACGAATGGCAAATTGAGGCGAATGAGGCTGAGGGCGAGTCATGTCGCAATGACCAGGTCATTTTGAGCACGAATAGTGAATGCAACTTGCCAGTCGCTCTCGACATGTAAGAACAGGCATCGGGGCATCGTTTCTGGTAAAATCTAATTTGGGTTCTAAATGGTTCGATATGTCATATTTTCGGGTTAATTGCTGGTAATATGATAAGTGACAAGGGGGAGCAATCGTAAGCAGGCTTTCGACAAGTAAAGCCTGAGGAGCATGTGCGCGAATGGAGCACCGGGAGCAGAGCCTTCTGCTTCTGCTATAGCTGGGGAACTTCATAATTGCTCTCGCGAGATTGATTCAAAGGCGCCATGGGCCTCATTGACCGGACGATTTTGACAAGCTTCGTGTCACAAGGCTGGACACCAGATAGCAGCCGATTTTGATTAGTGTCCTTCGCAAAAATGGGTATAGGATTCGAGACACTCATTGCGGCAGAGCGCCTGGCCCGTTCGCCATTGAGACATTATCTAGCGATGATGAGTCGCAACAGGGGGGAGGGGTTGAGACCTGCCGCATTCATACATGCATGAATTGCATGTTTTTGAAGGGTCGCAGTGCGTAGAATAGCCATACACCCGGTGCTGGGGCTAATCACAAGGTCGTACGTCATTTGCAGTAGCGTGGCGTATGCTTTTGTGCTTGTGCGTTCGAAGTCGTACTTGGAGCTCGGAATGGAGAGTCTCTGATTAGGCAACGGAGACGGCCGCGGACCATTCGTCTGCTTTGGGCAATAACGATTTTTCTAGCGGATGAGCGATAGATAGAGATGAGACCAGAAGCGATGAGTCCCGGAGCGGCCAAGATGAAAGTCGGGAAATGAAAGGGGACTGGGTTGGGGCTGTCAGAAGGCGTGAGGGAGGGGGCGAGGGGAAGTTGATTTGTTGTTTGGCGGAGGCGGTTTTGGGTTGAGGCTGGGCTGCTTATTTGACACAGCGGCTACCTGTACCGCATGTCGTGTTCTGCATACAGTACATACTGTACTAATGTACGTACAGCACGCTGGAGGTAGGTATAGACAGTATCAGCTGTGCGGTACCTACTGTAACTATACTAAGATAGTACACCACCACTAGTGGTAGTCTGGCACGTGCAACCTGCTGAGGGGTTTTAACAGCCTGACAGCCATTGCATTGACCGTGCTGGTTAGGTACCCATTGCACTACCAACTACTAATGCGCTGTATGTACTGGGATTTCATGCATATACTAATCGACTGAATTGACGTAGGTTCCTGAGGCACTGCTGGTCTTCCTGTGATAGAAGTATGGTGGCTTCTTACTATGTAGTACCTATGCTCAGGTACTAAGGTGGCCATCATCGGTTATACTGTATTACTAGGCCATACGGTACTAGCTCAGCAGTTTAGTAGAGAGCTACTGTTTATAGGTACTCGATAGGTACTAGTGTTACCGTGGTAGGTGTTGTAATCACAATGTGCAGCGGCAACACTTTGACAGGTAGTTTGTCGTAGCAGGGAGGCATTCATACTGGGTACCTAGTTGTGGTGAGTCCGTAGCGGCTAGCGAAAACACGGGTACCTGGCGGGCTTGGGGCCCGGGGCGACTGCCAGTTGACAGGTACCAAGGTACTCGGACAAGGGGCTCTGGATGGTTGCATCCGGGACGGAGACCTGGTGCTCTCGTATGGCATGCCCATGTACGAGGAACATGTAATGGAGTAGTGATAAAGAAGACGTGGACGGGATTATGATAGGACAGACCAGACAGGCAACCGCGCAGAGATTAGCAACAGGCGTCGTATACCGCAGTCACAAATGATCGGATCAATCTCTTTGCTTTATGGACCATGTCCTGATGCGGCCAGCCAGCCCGTTCTGTGGTACTCACTCCGTGGTACCTCTGCAAGCGCTGCTACAAGGTATCTTCTGTACTGTACTGCACTGCAGAAACCAAAGGAGGGGCGGCCGTTGGATGCATGTTCCGGGGCCAGCAGACTCCTCCCCGGTCGGTGGCGTGGCGGTGGCTGGCCGTCGGTCAGCACCAAAACACGGGCGATGGATGGTGAGGAGCAACAAACGGCCTGTAGCCTTGATCTCTTCTCTGCCACTCAGGTCGAAGACGTTTTGCAATCAGACCCTCGACGAGCGCCATTTCATGTGACTACCATAACGGACCTGACCATCACGGTCGCTTTCATTCAGACTCATTCAGAATATGCCGTTCGCCGACCAGATCAGTCCCCGACGTCCGGTCATGGCATCTACAAACATCGACGGCGGTGGCTCAACGCCAGCTCTCGAGTACTAAACTGTGATGTCCAGTGCGACCGCACAAAGGGAATTGAAGTGCACCTCGTCCGTGCTTCTTGATGCCTTTCACGCACTGGCATGGCCGTCATGGCGCTCCGCATACGTGCATGGACCGACATGGAGGACGGGGGCCACACCCGGGGGCCAAGGCGGAAAACAAGAGAGAATCAGCCCACTACCCATTCATTTCTGGCACATGCATGCAACATCTCCAAACCTACTGGATCCAGTGAGTGGCTCACGGATAGCCTTGGCCTGCACCTGGCATCATCGGCCGCCGACACCCTTCTAGCCGCTCTTCGACAAGCATGAATGCCGGCGCTGGGCCCGCGCAAACAAGCATCAGGATGCTAGCCTGGGCAGAAGATGCTCGTCAACGCGGACTGCAAAGGCTTGCCGTCGAGTCAGTCCTCGAGCAAAGGGTTGACGGTCTTGTCGTAATGCCCCCCGATGCACTGAATCGTACAATAACATCAAGTCCGCGATAGCCGCGTTTTGCTGGAAACCAGAAATAGTTGTCATGGCGCCGTGCTGTCGGCTGAGGCCTGATGACACGACGACTGTGCACGATCTCAGGGCGCTCCTCAAAGTGTGCCACGGTCCAGCTAGCACCCAATTGTCGTTTCGAGAGGCTCAATCAAGGCAAATTGACCGAAATCATCCAGCTGTTCAGTGACGCTGGACGAGCGACTGGGTTGTTGTTGTTGCAGTTGCTAGTTGGGTTACAACACCGGTCTTTCCATGCCCCGTCACGCCCGTCTACCAGTATCGAGTTGGTTGGTAGCGATGGCGCACAGACACTTCGTTCCTTTGGCCCGCCACCCACCTCGGTCGGTCTGATCTTTATAGTTCGCCGCCGATGCCTACCCCGTGAGTCTGATTTCCTGATACATAAATGTCTAATAATAAGTGCAGTATTAAGCCAAGCCAAACTCAACCAGTGCCAGGCACAAAACGGGCCAAACGCGGGTGGTACATGCTACTTGCGTAGACACGCCAACCAAAGGTATCACAATCTCACCACAGTTGGCGAATGGCCTGTGCGCGGAATCCTGGCCTTCTTCACACATGGTACTCTGTGCTTGAAACTGCAAGCGGGCTCGACGTCGCTAGAGTGACTTGGAGTTCGCTCAGCCCTTATCCATACATACAGACATGCTCCCGACGCGAGAACTGCTCCATCTGCGGCTGGTTGTCCGCGTACTCCACGTCCGCTCGAAAATTCTCCTTTGACTTGATTAACGAATGGTCAGGGGCAAAAGCTTGCCTGTGAGCCTGCCTGGTCCTGCAACGCGTGTCCCGCATCTGGCCACTAACTAATAATGACTACTCAAATCTAGGCACAAAGTTGACAAGCATTGAGGACTTATGGCTGGTGGCGTCTTGATTGACACAGTACGTTACCTCTTTGATAGAGCCACCCCTCGAAGAATGCCGTCCCCACTGATGACTGACATCTGTAACAGCCAGCGGAGTACTTGCGACCAGTCCAGACGCCGGCTCGGTTAGGCTTGCGGGTTCCCTTTGCCCTTGATTTCCTGGTCTGCCTGATATCGCCGAACTTGCTCTACAAATTGAACTAACACAATGAGAGAGAGTAGCCGCTGTAGGCTGTCAAGTCCATCTTGATCCAGGCCAGTCAGTGCTGGACCTTTTGCAGCCTGAAGTCACGATAGGGGGCCACCAGTCAACTGCTGTACCGTAGCTTGCTTATCTGCATTGCATCGCATCAACCAAGGTCGCGGCCCTGTCATGGCTCCATCGAGCCATCGAATGAGTCTGCAATACGTAAGTAGCTAATGACACCGCATGATAGCTGCTGCTGCTGCTGCTTCTTATTCTACCGCTGACTTTGGTCTGCAGGTATACAGTGTGGCCACTCAAGCATTGTCAGTTCTACTCGCAAGAGGTTCTGTTGTCTAGTAGCCTTTGGCATCATTTGTCTATGCTAGAGATGTAGGCAGCTCGAGAAGGAGTGGGGGGCCCGTGAGGCTACTGTGCAAGGTCTGATGTGTATCTTCCTCCGCGAAGCCCTGTTTTGGGTCCCTTTTTTTTGCCAAGTCGCATGAAGGAGCAAGCTTGTCTCGTCCCCTTGTCCTCGGCGCCAGCCCCCGTGGCCTCGTCCACGGCCGCCACAACGGTTTTTGGATATGCACGGGCACTATCCCGTGTTAATCGAGCCACTACCAGCAGTTCGAATACATGGTTCATTAGCCAGGAAACGCCATCGGCCGACTTGTGTATGGAAGTTGCGGTCCTCGACGGCGGATTTTTTCAAGCTTTCGCTCGTGGTCCATATGGCAAATGACACACGGACTCGATGCGTCTATTTCCCTGATCAATCGGTACCAGCTCCGTAGAATGAGCACAGTTTGTTCATACTAGATATTTGCACCCCACAGCGCACCTTTTATATATTGTCCTCTCGGTGGCAATCTGTATTACAAACGCTAAATCTTCCATGTGCCGCACCCCTTCACGACGACATACGCAGCTCTATCGACGACGCACGATTCTCCTGTTTTCATGCGCCTGACGCCTGGACCTTGTCACTGTTGCATCTCATGATAGCCATACAAGACTCAAAAGGGCGGCTTTATTAGTTCATAGGTGGTGAAGAGCGCGAATCAGCAACCAAATCGTTTCCCATCAGCGTCAGCTCCGAGACGACGCCGAAACAGGCCGGCTCCGCAAAGTTTCTCGCATCCAGTTCGTTTTTGTGACTCCTCTTTTCTCTCTCTCTTTGTAAACCGTTGAGACGAGACACTCGAGGCGTATTACGGGGGCCATCGGACAAGGACACGGTCTTTCGCGGAGGTTATCGAGAAGCGCTCCCATCACAGAGCGTAACATTTAAGCCGCTACGTGTCCTGCCTGTATTTCTATGCGTCTTTCACGGCTACATGAGAACAGTGGCCGCCTAGTCACATCTGCTTTATTAACAGGTGTCTGCCCACCCCTCTTCTTGGGTCATTCTCACTGTTACCCACAGCAAACTAGGCAAGGAGATAGATAGGAAGGCAGGGTTGCAGCCTCTTGGTCTCTCAGCGCCTTTCTAGTACGGCATAACTCGATCGTCTGTGCCGGCGCCCTAGCGATTCGACGTCGCTATCTCATTCTCACCTCAACGTTGACCGCAGCCCGCATATGGGATATCTAGTCCGGTGATCGCTTACTCGTCCTCGAAGTCGCCCAGCCTCGGGCGCAATTCCAAACATTATTTCTCTTTACAGACCGGCGACCGTTCAGGGCGGCTCGCTCTGGAGGGATCCATGCATCAGAACCGCCACGGTGGCGGACAATTATCGAAATCCCTACAATGTGGACTACTCTGGTCACATATCGCCTGCTACACACGACCAGAGACAAGCTCATGCCACATACAACACGTCGGTCTTCTCCGACAGTCAGAGACATCATGGACAGGACCAGCAGCAGCAACCACAGCATCAACACCAACAGTCGCGGGCAACGCACCCGTATCACGGAGACACCATGGTAGACTCTCATGTGCATCGTGTCCAGCCAGACTCGACAGCCGATTCCACCTCTACTCACCATCATCACATTCTGACGCAACAATCCTCGCCCCACGGCGCCTCCTCACAGCTTCTCTTCAGCCCCGCGATAGGACAGCCCCGGATAGACCGCATGGGAAACCCTTTTGGGTCGCACGGTTCCCTGATCAACCCTCTCTATCCCACAATATCGCCATCAAATCCGCGTCACTCGTCGGCCTCCCCACATCCCGGGAGCAACAGCAGTGCCAAAAGGTCACGTCAAGATGAATTTGATATAGGACCGACCACCGGCATGTCGGACCATCAGCACCCGGGGATATCATCCGCTATAGCAACGGCGCAGATGGGCGGAAGCTATGCGTCTGGAGCCGGATTAGGCGTCAGTCCTCCTCTATCCATGACACACCACCATCATCTCCCAGACATGGGCCCGCCGTCGAAGATGATGCGACGAGACGAGTCCGGGCAGCTGTCGACGGCAAGCATGGTCGGGCAAGAAGGCATGCCACTGCCGGCACCGAGACCACGCGGGCCAAAGCTCAAGTTTACATCCGAGGACGATCAGTTACTGATTCTACTCAAGGAACAAAAGAACCTGACGTGGAAGCAAATCGCAGACTTTTTTCCTGGTCGTTCTTCGGGAACACTACAAGTGCGATATTGCACAAAGCTAAAAGCTAAAACGACGCTGTGGACCGATGACTTGGTAGGTTCCAAATCTCTGTTTTCCTAAGCTATATACCGGACACTAGCTAAGCATTCAGTAGGATCAAAAGCTACATACTGCATTACAAGATTACGAGAACGAGAAATGGAGGATAGTCTCTCACAAGGTCGGCACTGGCTTCACACCGGCAGCGTGCCGAGAACGCGCAGCGCAGATGGGATTTAGTGATGAAGAATATCAGCCAGCAACGTCTCCAGAAGCAGGACCGTCAGAGACGAGCATGGCCATGTACTCTAGTGAGGGTCGGCAATTGCCGTTTCCAGAAGAGAAGCATGAGCATTCGATGCCAGATTGAGTGAAAAGCAATCACCACGCAGCGGGACCACAGAGACCTTGAGAAGTAGGGAAGCACAAACTATGCAGCTCAGTAACTGCTGAGATGAACAGGAACTGTTTTTGATTTTCTCGCATGCTCTTATGACATTAAATCCGAGGACTTGTGAGCCGACTTCGGACTTGGTTGTTGCCGTCGCAATCAATGGGGCTCTCGTACGCTCCACGGAGCGCACAAGATGTGAGGATCATCCGGATATGGTGGCTCGTGATGCTTTTTGGCTTAATACTACTGCCATGTGTTGCCAGCATCCACCGTTTCTCTTCAATATATTCTTTCCACATGTTTGATGGTTGTAGTTGAAATTTGACTTTCTCGCTTTTCAGTTTGGCATGGCGAAGGAGTGCCAAGTCGGGTTTTGTTTTCGAGCTTGGGACAAAGTAAAGCAAAGTATCCCTCAAGCATTTTAGGACAGGAAATACAAAGCTGGAAACAATTGTCATGATGCAAAACCCTGGACACCGGCGTTAGATCCTGATCACAACTCGACTGCCAGCCCGACAAAGGATATATGCTTCTGTTAAACCCTATCCAATCATGCGCATGATCATGCTGATAGCTCAATAGGGAACAGCACGGCGAAACATGTGTACATTATTAATATACCGACATCTTTACTGCACTGGCTTGCTAGGAGTAGTTGTAGGGCGTGTTTGATTTTATTGATCATATCTTCTCTTCAGCGAGCAGAATCCTAGCGTTGTCTCTCTGCTTTTTTGACGCATCTTTGGAACGGGACATGACGAGGAAAGAGCAGAAAAGCCTAGTAGACATATTGAGAACTGGGGCGTATATCTTCGACATTGCATCACCTTTGATTTATAATGCGGCACCTTGATCGTGCCTACGAACTCTCTTATCTTGGGGATAGGTGGCGGCACGTTGCGAACAAGCGAACGGGGTTCGGAGAGGCAAGGGAACGGAGCAGAATCTTCCGCCCGGGGGGGGATCCAGGGCTGAGGCGCACGATGGCTAGACAGTCGAGGCTTTCTCCTCTCCGTGCTTATGCTCGTCGTGTTTCATCGTTTTTTTTGCAAGACTATTGTCTCGGGGCTGAGCTGTTTAGGGAACCTTTAACCGAGGAAAAAAAGAATGACAGCATAGGATTAACGAATGTTTATTGTTAATAAGAAGGAGGGAAAAAACGATATACTGGGCGAAAGCACTATATTTGTGGTGTAAATATTACTTCGATCTTGACTGACTTCTTCTACGCCGCTTTTTCTGCTTCTAATGATGTGTGGGTTCTTTTTTCTATTCTAACGTTATTCAAGTCTAGATTTGATCTGAAAAGAGATAGTCAAAGAGCTGTTGCTCGCTCAAGATGGCTCGGCGCTCAACCAGCTCAATGAGCTTCGCATGAGCGGCGACGTCGACAGTCACGCCGCCGTCACCGCCTAGGTAGGCCGCCATGTCGACGAACCAGCCGTTGAAGTCGCGCACCTCGGTCGTCGGCTTGCCGGCCTCGACGTCCTGTAGCATCGAGCTCCTGTTGTCGCGCACGGCGTCGCCCACGCGGTGCAGCATCTTGCGCAGTCGCGGCCGGGCGAAGCGCCCGGCGAGATCTTCACGGATGTCCTCGACGCGGCGCCCGCGACTGTCCGTCTTGAGGATAGGGCGGCTGCTCGGATGCGCGACGAGGGCCTGAAGGATCTGGCTGGCCGATGTGAGAAGGTGGTCCATGATCTGCGCCGGAATGGCGCCGTTCTGCTGCGGAGAGGGTGATGAGGCGGGCGACTCGACGGGAAATAGCTTGCCGTTGCGGCAGCGTAGCACGGCGGAGAGCGGGTTGATGCAGGCGTTGATGACGAGTTTCTCGAGCTGCAACACCCAGACGTCGAGGCTGCTATAGGCGTGCGCCTTGAGGATCGGCGTGTCGGTGATCTGTTTGGTCAGGTAGTCTAGGCTTGGGGCCGGGTTGCGCTCGTCTTGCAGCATCACGGGACCGAGATGAGCGTCGACCGGTGCCGCGAAGACGCTGTGGAACGGGCTGCCATCGTCGGCAGGATAGAGGCCGTGCGTCGTGACGCAGACCATAGCATTGAAGCCGTTGCCATGGGAAAAGCGCGCATCCATATAGGCAGAGCCATACGGCGGCCATAGCTTGGACATGCCGTTTTGTGCAAAGGCGACGGTGCTCTGCGCATCTAGGTATCTCCGCATGCGGTCCACCTGGGGCAGTGCAGCCGAGGCCTTTGTCGTGACGAGCAGGTTGCGAATCCTGCCGCCGGCGGCAGCTTCGCGCACGGGTGCCAGAGTGTTGCCGATGGATGGCTTCTCGTCGGTCCACCATTCAATGTCGAAGTCTTTGCACTTTTGGACCTCACCCTTGTGCGTGATTGCGACGCCATCACTCTCGTGCCACTGTTGGAGAAGCTCCCTTCTGTGGACGATGAGTGTGATTGGTGGCGGATCCGGACGGCTGCGCAGATATAGAGCGTAAAGGCGGCCCAGATTGCCGAGACCCAAGATATACAGGCGGCGATTGGCATCGCCGGCATCCGTTGGGGGCAGCGGAGGCTGAGGTTGTGCCTCTGTCGAGTAGCCCAGACTGGCGGGCGTCACAGCGTATAGCTTTGGTGGCGGCCCATGGTCTGCCAACAATGATGAGAGCCACGATGGTGTGCTTGATTGGGAGGTCATGCTTCTTGCCGGCCTCGAAGCAGAACGAGCATGAAAGGAGAGGGGACGTCGTAAGAGGTTGACGAATGCTTGATTAGCTGTTTTTGCAGGCATTATTCTGTGATTGCGCAAAGAATGAAGCAGAGACCGGGACTGCGAATCAAAAAAGCGGCCGGAAAGGGCACGAGGCGATTGAGTCAGAGTCGTCTTGATGGAATCGCTGGCTCATCATAGCGATGACGGAGCCGAGCCGCGGATGAACAAGCCTAGCGTGTCCCGCCACAGCAATTTATGACAGCATGGGTAGCGTGCTGTAAAGAGCGAGAACTGGACTGCATTCTAGATATAGATCGGCCGGTGAGACAGTCACGGGCACGATCGTACGGCGATTGCCACGATAGAAGTTGCTTGGAGTGGGAAGGTAGCCTGTTGATGGTGATGACCGGAGTGTAGCCCATGCATGCGTTTGTGCTGCCAGTGTACAGCGTGTCCCTGCTTGACCAGGTACAGTACCTACCTACCAGGTACCTACAGTAGTACCGTGCTAACCTCCTGGCTCGGTATTGACGCGCTGGTAGCGTATATATATGTCTACGGAGCATCTTCCGATTGTGCACAAAATGGGCAAAAAATAACAACCAGACATGGTAGACGGAAACCCCTCCAAACCTATTTCCTCTTTTGCTCATTTTTGTAGTAAAATAGCATCTCATCCAACTCGTCTACTTGCTTCTACAGTTCACACACAACTGCGAGCGGCGTCGGCGCCCGGCAGCCCGCTTTCAGAACCAGAAGCTTTAGTAGAGGGAGCCACTAAATTTATCTGGTAGGTCTCCATAAAGTACCAGCGGCACACTACAATCAGCAAAAGTACAATGGGCATACATACAATTAGTACTTTCCTACCATGTACCTAGGGACTAACTTAGTAGTGTATGCCAAACAGCACGAGCCACACATTCACGGTCATTGACGTAGTTTCGACTTATTATCTCCATGCCGTCGTTACCACATCAATTGTACCCTTGGCGCCTTATCGCGGATCGTAGCGCCATGATGGCTGATGACTCTGCATCGGAATCTGAAAGAAATAGCATATAGCTAATGTGCGTTGTCTCTGTGCCTCTCTGTTGCCAGTAGCGGCCGTTGGTTCACCTCCCGTTTGCCACTTTCACACCTCGTCGAATGCTTCTAGGGACAACAGTTTGAGATGCATTGACGTGGAGCAAAGAAACGTGATAAAGGGGGAAAAAATCTTTCTGATCCTTGTGGACGCCGTCCGGCAGTATCGGTGGACGTCCGTATCTTGTTATTCCCCTGGAACTCTTGCCATCGTCCTCGCTGCAGCCAGCCGCCGTCAAGGCAACAATACCTGTCATCATGGATCGGGGCGACAACGACTCGGCCCAGAATGCCGAAACTCGAAATGGTCTTGTCGACAAAATGGTTGCTGCTGCGCATGAAGAGGCCGAGAGGAGAGCCGATTCGCAGACAGACGTCACCGGCATGAACGAGGAGGACGCCCTCAAGAACTTGACCGGCACCGTCCGCGATCAAGACGAACTGGAGCGTGACATTACCAAGCAGGCCAATGCCGCAATTATGGAAGCAGAAGATAAGAAGGACCAAGCCCGGATAGACAGACTTGAAGCGGCCCGTCAGCGGCTGCGGCTCCAGCTCGACAAGGAAAACAAGCGACTGGAGCGTGCTGCCACCAATCCTTATCAATCCTCAAACATTCGCAAAGAGATTGAAAAGATTGACCAAGAAATTGTTCACGTAAGCAATGATATTACTGACTTCCAGTCACGCATCAGGAAGCGCCACGAACAAGCCCCTCTGGAGATTCAAAATGCCTCTAAATCCTCAAGGCTGCCCGGAGAGAGCCAGCGGGACTACCTTCTTCGGACCGGAAAAATTACACCATTCGCGCGCGTCGGAGGGGCTAGGCCACCTGGAGTTCAGGGTGAGTTAGCGGATGCTATCCTGGATGCTGAGGAAGAGGCGGCGGCAGAGCAACTCGACGTTGCCGACAATGAACCCGCCTCTCATCAGTTACTGCGCCGGCCTGGATTTTCGGAAGAACCGCTTCGAAAACCGAACGACGATCTCGGTGCCAGCGCGGTAGAGTCGGAGTTCTCTCTTCGGCCGCGCAAGAAGCGGCGACGCGACAAGGCAAGCAGTCCGTCCGAGGATTACGAGCCAGACCATTCAGCGGCTTCTGACTCTGCCGATTCTACTGTCTGGAGGCAAGAGAACGAGGAAGACCTTATTCGCGAAGAGCGCCGCAAAAAAAAGGCAAAAGCCGCCGCCAAAGCTCAAGAACAGATTGACTTGACAAAAATTGACGATGGCGACGAGAGACTCTACAAGCGTCGTCTAAACGACTGGATATCGCGACGGAGCCGTGCAAGACGTGCCAGGAGACTTCATCAGGTGACTGAAGATCAAGAACCCGAGAGCGATACCGACCAGGACGAATGGACAAAGCCATCGCCCGACCACCCAGACTGGCATATTGACGACAACCTCAAGCTTCCCGGCGACATTCACCCCTCACTTTTCGGCTATCAAAAAATTGGCGTGCAGTGGCTGGCCGAGCTGTATAAGCAGCAAGTCGGCGGCATTGTCGGGGATGAAATGGGTCTTGGAAAGACCGTCCAGTTGATTGCTCTCATTTCCGCATTGCACTGTAGCAACAAGCTGAAACGTCCCGTCATCGTCGTTGCTCCCGCCACTTTGCTCAGACAATGGGTCAGCGAGTTTCATCGCTGGTGGCCTCCCCTGCGCGTCTCTATTCTTCACTCCTCGGGCAGCGGTATGCTCAACCCTTCCGCCGAAGATGACTACGACCTAGATCATTACCAGCCTGTCGCCGGCAAGTCCTCGAAAGCAGCGAGGCGCATCGTTCGGGGCGTTGTTGACAAGGGTCATGTTCTTGTTACCACCTATACTGGTCTGCAGACGTACGCCCAAGAGCTTCTGCGCGTCGAGTGGGAATATGCAGTCTTAGATGAGGGCCACAAGATCCGAAATCCAAACGCCGAAATCACTGTGACTTGCAAAGAGCTAAACACACCTAATCGTGTCATATTGTCGGGAACGCCCGTACAAAACAATTTGACCGAGCTATGGTCGCTTTTCGATTTCATTTACCCAATGCGCTTGGGTACTCTTGTCAACTTCAGGACGCAATTCGAGATTCCCATCCGCCAGGGCGGCTATGCTAACGCATCGAATCTTCAAGTCATGACTGCAGAAAAATGTGCTGAAGCGTTGAAAGAAACAATAGGCGAGTACCTTTTGCAGCGGCTCAAGATCGACGTCGCCGCAGACTTACCCGAAAAGACTGAGCAGGTCCTGTTCTGCAAGCTGACCGATGGGCAACGCAAGGCGTATGAGACCTTCCTACAATCGGATGAGGTGTCTGCAATCCTAAACCGCAGGCGACAGTCGCTGTATGGCATCGACGTACTGCGCAAGATTTGCAACCACCCTGATCTGCTTGACAAGAAGCTCAGCTCTAAGGCAGGATATGAGTATGGTAGCCCAAGGTTGTCGACTAAATTGCAGCTCACGAAAGATCTTTTGCAGAATGTCATGATTCCGAATGATCACAAAACATTACTCTTTTCTCAAGGCAAGCTCATGCTCAACATCATTGAACGATGCATGAGGGCATGTGGAATCTCGTACTTGCGAATGGACGGCGAAACACCAGTTGACCAGCGACAGCCCATGATCGACCGTTTTAACAACGACCCGACTGTCCACGTTTTTCTAATGACTACGCGAACTGGTGGCTTGGGAACCAATCTTACCGGTGCAGATCGAATCATCATCTTTGATCCCGATTGGAACCCCTCGACAGACTTGCAAGCGCGCGAACGGGCTTGGAGACTCGGCCAAAGTAGACCGGTCAAAATATACAGGCTCATGACGGAAGGCACCATCGAGGAGAAAATCTATCACCGGCAAATCTTCAAACAATTCATGACCAATAAAGTACTCAAAGATCCCAAACAACGCAGTTCCTTCGACTTGTCTGACTTGTACGACCTCTTCACTTACAACCACGGCGGAGAGGCAGCAGCGCAGCGTAGCGAGGTCTTCAAGGGTGCCGAGGTCGATCTCGCAAATGGGGATGAGAAAAACGCGGCTACACAATCAAAGGGCGCCGACGAAGAGCACCAGGAACTAAAGCAAATGGATTTAGTGGCTGCGATGGAAGAGTTTAAAGAGGAAAAGGCGGCCCATGACGAGCGTCGCATGCTCGATGGTATATTCGCTCGCTCTGTCAATAGCGCTTATGACCACGAGCAGATCGTGAATGGACCTCAAAAGGCGAAAGCGGATATTGCCGTCCTTCAACACGAGGCCAATCAAGTCGCCAAACAGGCCGCGGCGCATCTTCGCAGGGCCGGCCAGGAGGCACAGAGCATACCAATCGGTACAGTGACGTGGACGGGTGAGGTCGGTCAAGGCGGCCGGCCCGGCGCCAACCGACGTCGTGTAGGACCGAGCTCAGCAGGCATCCTCAGCAATCTTGCTGAGCGACAGGGCCTCGACAGTGGTGGAGGTAGCAGTCGCTCCCGTTCGGGCACGCCTGGTGTGGACAAGAACCTCAAGGCCAAGGATTTTATGCTCATGATCAAGCAGTTTATAAACAGACACGGTAGTCAAGTACCTAGCAAGATGCTGGTCGACCACTTCAACTCGTACTGTCCTGGTAAGAAGCAGAGCGACGAATTCAAATCCGCGCTCGACACTATTGCTATGCTCAGCAAGACCGGTGGTGCAGGGCGAGGGATGTGGTCTCTGAAACCTGAGTTCAAATAGAATTGGCGTTTGGGATACGGGATTCTAGCTCTTTGCGCATTTTATTTTGTATGGGAGGCAGGCTGATCGAAATTTTCAACTAACATCATACACGCTTAATTCTACTCGAGCCAGAAACAACCGTAAATGCTAGACCTCGCCATCACGGAAATCATCAACTGTCTGGCAGAAAGTCAACTTGTCATGGGCCTTTTTCGGGCGATATTCGTAACTATCTACTAAGACGCAGCCGCTCCGTAAGGAAGCTAGCTATCGTAACAAGGTAGGATGGAGACCAGGCGAAAAATGCCGTTCTCCTCGTTTTCTCAACGCCACATTGGAAACCAGTTTTGAGCCAAGATGAATTCTCTGCAAGGAAGATCCTAGCCGTTCGAACCACGAATGCCTCAACTTTGCCACACCAAACCAAACGCGAAATCGAGACATGAAATAAGTTTCCACCTCGTATAAGTTTCGCAGTCGTCGTAAAGATGTTTGAAGAAGGAGCCACGGTAATTCGAGATCGTCTAGAGACGACGACCACGGCGACCACCCTTTCTGCGAGTAGAATCGGAGGGGGTGGGAGTGACATCCTCAATGCGGCCAATCTTCATGCCGGCACGGGCGAGGGCGCGGAGGGCGGACTGGGCGCCAGGACCGGGGGTCTTGGTGGCGTTGCCGCCAGTGGCACGGATCTTGATGTGCAGGGCGTTGATGCCCAGCTCCTTGCATCGGGCAGCGACGTCCTGTGCGGCCAACATGGCGGCATAGGGGGAAGACTCGTCGCGATCGGCCTTGACCTTCATGCCGCCGGTGACACGGGTGATGGTTTCGCGGCCACTGAGGGGGGATCCGTCAGCCAGAACCCTCAACAATTTCCTATTCTTCTAGTTGTATGCAAGGCGTACCTGAGATCAGTAATGTGGACAAAGGTGTCGTTGAAGGAAGCAAAGATACGGGCAACGCCAAAGACGAGCTCGCCTGTTTCGGGGGATCGTCAGTATGACATGCGAAAGTCTTCTAAAATTAGGAAGGTAATTGTCGTACCATCGCGGACCGAGGGACCGAGGGAGATGTTCTCCTGAGGAGCGCGGGTGACCTTCTTGGGGGGCATGTTGACTGGTTTGGTGATTCGGACTTGGGGCGTTTTGAGAATGAAGACTCCAAAATTCGACAATCACGCACCAAACGCGGCGGGGACTTTGGTGGCTTGGGCCCTCGCAAGGCCCACGAAGTTGGTTGGCGGTGGGGTATGGCAGTATCTGATGTCGTTGAAATTTGTGGGCAGAACGAAAAAAAAAATTAGCCCTGACCCTAGCCGGGGGAGGTGCTTCCGTGGCGGTGAGAGAAGACAGTGGAGCTCCGAGTTTCTGCTGATGCTCGCTTGTTTCTCAAGGAATTTGGCAGGGGTTAGCGCAGAAGAAAATTAAAACCTCGAGCGCGCCCACAATAGCTTCATCTTCCCCTCTGACCATCACTAACCGACAACCACAGCCAATACCGTCGAAATGGGTGCCACGTATGTGATTTCCCCTACGCTGAAGCCGTGCGAAAGGATGGACGGATGAGATATATGCGGAGTCGGTTTCCTACGAGTTGCAGATTTGTCGTGGTCCTCTCGCTTGGCAGACTTTTGACGGAATTATCCCGCCTGGAAACAGGAGATAGTTGTCCATTGAAGACTTGCCAGCTCGACTTTCTATCCTGTGGCGCACTTCCCTTGATCTATCATGCTGTCTCATCAGCCTTGATGATTTGAGAGATTTGGTCCGGGGCGTTGGAGATGAAGAACAGTGTCCCATGGCATCTTCTCTCCTAAATGCATTGCTGTCTGGATTTGCTCATTGTGGATTGTTGCATAACTGCTTCTTTCAAATGAGCTATTTCCTAGTTTCGACGGTATTCTACTCCTGAACGCAAGTTTGGGGACTTGTCGGATGAAATACACGACGGCCAGCTGAATAATATGTCATGGCAGCTGTCCTTCACCGATTAAATACATCTTCGAGTCAGCCAAAAGCATAGAATGTCGCGCTCAAGCTACACTTCTCGCACCGGCGCTCTCTGTTTCACACCCTCGCACGGGGTGTGTCGGACTACGTACTAATCTTCTCTAACACAGTACCGTCCCTACCAACGACCACGTTCTGGTCCCCGAGACACTCCTCAAGAAGCGCAAGAGCCAGGAGAAGGCTCGCGCTGAGCGTAGCGCCGCTATCCAGAAGAGAAAATCCGTAAGTCAATGCTCCCAAAACTGCACATGATCAGCGCATGTATGATGCACAACATACCTTGTCAACTAGACATTAGTCAATGCTGTTGATAATTAACCTTCTTTCGGGTCTGATAATTGCCGGACTTTCGAAACTCATTTCTGCCAGCCTAGGTTGGGAAATTTGGCTAATTAGTTGCTTTCAGATCAACAAGGAGAAGCGTGGTGTCATCTTCAAGCGCGCTGAGAAGTACGTTAAGGAGTACCGCGATGCTGAGCGCGAGAGAATTCGCCTGCATCGCGTTGCCAAGAAGGATGACTCTGCCTACATTCCTGCTGAGGCCAAGTTGATCTTCGTCGTCCGCATCAAGGGTATCAACAAGATTGCCCCCAAGCCCCGCAAGATCCTCCAGCTCCTCCGTCTCCTCCAGATCAACAATGGCGTCTTCATTCGCGTCACCAAGGCCACCACTGAGATGCTCAAGATTGTTGAGCCCTGGATTGCCTACGGCTACCCCAACCTGAAGTCCATCAAGGAGCTCATCTACAAGCGCGGATATGGCAAGATCAACAAGCAGCGCATTGCGCTCACGGACAACTCCATCATCGAGGAGAACCTCGGCAAGTTCGGCATTATCTGCGTCGAGGATCTCGTCCACGAGATCTACTCGGTCGGCCCCAACTTCAAGCAGGTATCCAACTTCCTGTGGCCGTTCAAGCTGTCCAACCCCACTGGCGGCTTCCGCGCCCGCAAGTTCAAGCACTACATCGAGGGTGGTGACCTTGGCAACCGCGAGGACGCCATCAACGGTCTCATCCGCCAGATGAACTGAACTTGCGTCCGCGCACACTAGCAATTTCATGCGTATGAAGGTTCGATGGGATAAAACGGTAGTGATTCAACGCCAACTTGTATGGCACGGCATGGGTGATTCGGCGTTAGCACAACTTGAGCTTTTGTTTTGAGGAATTGATTTCTTCTTCTTCTGAATGAAACTCCCGTTTCCCTGCATTGTGAATTCTCATCTTATGAGCTGGTGAAACCCCGTAGTTGTCGTTCTGCACTATAATTAGCAGCGTTTTGCTTTACGTTTAGAGCGCGTTATTGGCGTACCGGCTCATTTCTGCCGATGCGTCAAAACGCCACAGCACAATCTATGTACATTGCTGATGGAAGCGGAGCGTTGTTTGTACATTGATTTACTCATGCAGTATCTACATTTTGATATCAAAACTCGTACCGCAGCCACAACTACTCGTCGCCAGCGGATTATCCACAATCTTGAACTGTGAGCCAATCAGTTCCATCGTGAAGTCGACCTTGCTGCCCTTGAGTAGATCTAGTGACGGCTCGTCCAATATAATACGAGCACCATCATATTTGTTACCGACAACCGGATCCTCTCCAACGTACTGGAAGATTGAGTCTTCTTCGCGGATGGCAGAATCGGCCGATTGTGCTTTAGGTATCGAGATAAGGCTCATCAGGTATTGGAAGCCGTGGCAGCCGCCGCTCTCGACTTGTATTCGCAGTGCTAGGTCCGGGTTCGCATCTTTGCTCATAATCTCTGAGAGCCGCTGCAGTCTGTCAGTAAAACAACACATTACATCGAGGCCTCTGCGAGCTCCGACGCGGCTCACCTTTGCTGCGCGAGGGGTGATTTCGAGCATCATGTCATTGCCGTCCTCGTCCTGCACCGGATTCCGCACGCAGACAGTCGCATGCTTGGGCGCTGAAGACATGAAATTTCTTCTTCTGGCTGCCATGGGCGCAGTACGCGGCAGAGCCTTTAGCATCGTCACTGTCCGGGCTGCACGGCTGATGATCCGAGGAGTTGACCACGCCATGTGTCTAGCTCCAGGTGCGAGAAAGTCGAGGCAACCTGTCGTAAGTACCGCTGCAGTGGAGGCATAACGTCTCTTGGCCAGCTGAACAAATGCCTGCGCTGGAAACGAGCTATATGAGCACCGTAAAGTGGCCATTTCGTACTAGGCGCTGTGATTTCCCGTCGTTGTTGCATGTGTCTCTGACGATAATAGAACGGCTTGAAGAAAACCAATACACAACGCCTAGCATTGGTCAGCGTCGCCACAGTGGGCTATGGTGCTCTCGTCGCGGAAAAGGTGGTGGCTTCTCGTATTCGTAGCGGTACCTGATATCTCAGCAGTAGCTGACATAATCAGGGGATTTGTGTGTAAACTCTTTTCCTTCTTGATTCTCGCAGAGCAGGGAGACCAGCTGGACAAAAAAAAGGTATACTTTTTCTGGCAAATTCACATGTGGGTTGGTCGTTTATTTTTTTTTGCTACCACCTGGCCATCGCTAAGCCCCAATGTGCACGCTCCACTTGCCCACCAAAAATCATCAATTTTCACCCCGCGCATAAGGGTGACTCGAACAAAGTCGTGACTGCAAATAGAGACTGACCTCCTGCCGCCAGTCCATCTCGCACAAAATGTCTCGATTTTTCCGCCGCGGAGGCGACGACAGCTCCAGCGACAGCTCCAGCGATGAGGAGGAGCTATACTCAGATCACGAGGAGCAGCAGGACCTCCAGGAGGGAGGCTCCGACCAGGAAGACGACTCTGACTTCCCCACTGACGACGATAGCGACGACTCCAGCAGTGATGATGACGGCCAGGGTTTCAGAAAATTCTTGAAGGACGCCAGTTCCGACAGTGAGGACAGCGACGACGAGGCCCGAGCAAAAGTCAGGAGTGCAAAGACCAAGTTCACCGATGAGCTCGAGGGCTCCATAAAGCAGATTGAGAATGGCGAGAAAAATGGCGACTGGACACTCATCTCTGCGGGTGAGAATGCTTTCCCCGATGGCTGGATCAGGTCGCGTGGTCAGGGGATGTTCATCTACTAACGGCGATGCTAGAGTTCGATAAGCTCACACGACAAATGTCCAAGCTGCCCGCTGCCAACAAGACTCCGAAGTCATATATCAGAATCTTGGCCGAACTCGAAGACTTCATGAACGAGGCTCTAGCTAAGCAAAAAGTTGCACTCAAGAAGATGAACGCCATCCAAGCCCGTAACCTGAATGCCGTCAAGCAGAAGATCAAGAAGACCAACAAGGAGTACCAGTCACAAATTGATGCCTACCGCGAGGATAAGGACGCTTTCATGGCTCCCTCTGAAAACGAGGAGGTCGAAGCTCCCAAAACCGAGAAGAGGGTCAAGATCAAGGCCGAGGCAGCGACGGAGGAAATCGACGACGAGGGCTTTGCCACCGTTGGCAAGGGAGGCCGCACCCTCCAGTATACCCCGGAGAGCATATTCAAGCATCTACGAGGTATCATGGAGTCGCGTGGTAAAAAGAACACCGACAAGGCTGAGCAAATTGCTGTCATGGAAAAGCTTCTCGAGATTGCCAACACACCTTACCAAAAAGTTCGCACCCTTCTTGCTCTGGTCTCGGCCCGCTTCGATCTTGGCTCTGGCACGGCTACTGCCATGCCTCTCGACCACTGGAAAGCCGCTGAGAAGGAGCTTTCCGCGCTACTCCAGCTCCTGAGTGTAGAGAGGGAGTATGTCGTGGTCGAGAATGCTGAGGAGTGGGACGACGATGAGAAACCTCCAGTGCTGGCTGCCGGTGAACAGTTCATCAAGGTCCCCGGCAGCGTTGTGTCCTACGTCGAGAGACTGGATGATGAGCTCACCCGCTCGCTCCAGAGCATTGACCCTCACACTCCCGAGTATATTGAGCGCCTCCAAGACGAAAGCTCACTATACAACATCATCTTCCGCGGCATGCTCTACTACGAATATCTCCGTAGAGATACTACGCTCGCAATCCCACAGGATAGTATCAATCGCATTGTTATGCGCAGACTAGAGCACGTCTACTTCAAGCCTGCTGCCGTTATTACCACCTTCGAGGAGAACTGCTGGAGCGCTTCAGGACCCAATGTCGAGTCGGTGATTACTCCTCGTAGCCAGTCTCAAGACGCAAACAACCTGGTCAACATTCTTTGCAACTACCTTTTCAGCAACGCTGACGGCATTATTCGTGCCCGCGCCATGTTGTGCCAGGTCTACTTCCTTGCTCTACACAATGAGTACTACAAGGCTCGCGACATGATGCTCATGTCGCATCTCCAGGAGAATATCCCCAACTTTGACGTGCTCAGCCAGATCCTGTACAACCGCACACTGGTACAGGTTGGCCTCTGCGCTTTCCGCAAGGGACTGGTCTATGATGCGCAAAACACTCTGCAGGAGATCTGTGGCAGTGGCAGGCAGAAGGAGCTGCTGGCTCAGGGTGTCATGATTCAGCGGTACAGCCAGGTTTCTCCCGAACAGGAGCGCCTGGAGAAGCAACGCCAATTGCCTTTCCACATGCATATCAACCTGGAGTTGCTAGAGTGCGTCTATCTCACATGCAGCATGCTCCTGGAAATTCCTCTGCTGGCCCAGACAGGCTCCTCCCCCGACGTCAAGAAGCGTGTGATTAGCAAAACGTACCGCCGCATGCTCGAGTATCATGAGCGCCAGATCTTCACAGGGCCTCCGGAGAACACGCGCGACCATGTAATGCAGGCCTCTAAGGCTCTCGCCGCCGGCGAGTGGAAGAAGGCAATTACCTTTATCCACAGCATCAAGATCTGGGACTTGATGCCCAACGCCGAGGATATCAAGACGATGCTCTCCAAGCAGATCCAGGAAGAGGGCCTTCGCACCTACCTCTTCACGTATGCCCCATTCTATGACACACTAGCAACAGAGACCCTGTCGCAAATGTTCGAACTCGACGACGCCAAGGTCACAGCCATTGTCAGCAAAATGGTGGCGCACGAGGAACTCGCCGCGTCGCTGGACCAGGTCACGTCGACCGTCATCTTCCGCAAGGGCGTCGAGCTCAGCCGCTTGCAGTCGCTGGCCCTCACGCTATCAGACAAGGCCAGCGCCCTCATCGAGACCAACGAGCGTACGCTCGAGCAGCGCACACAAGGCACGTCCAACGCCTTTGAGCGCCAAGGCGGGCGCGGTCGCGGTGGGCAAAGAGGCGGCGCACGCTCCGGTCGTGGCGGTGCGCGGGTCGGCGGCAACACTCAACGCCAAGCGGGAGGCACGCAATTTACCGGTGGTGCTCTGGGGGCTGCTGTCCGCGGCTGAAGCCTGCTTTTCTGATCCTTTATTTGAACGTTTTGTGGGAGATGGGTGTGGACTGGAAACCCTCCTTTTTTCGTGAAATGCGAAAGGGAATGGCCATGATTATTTGCATGTTGCATATAGCTTTTTAGAAGAGGCATGAGAAAAGGAAAAGAAAGCATGTATTCAAAATAGGCACAGGCGTCAATTTTGTGTTTTTTGCTTTCCACCTTCTTCACACGCGAGGAAGTCATAGCATGGTCAGGGTCTTTTTTCCTATGCCGGTGAGGGGTGGAACATCTGCGGCGGGTGCAACGAGAGCAGGACAAAATGTCTCGACTTCCGACACAAATTTTTTTTTTTTTTCTGTTTTTGGGGTCTCAAATGCGGTCACTGATGAAATTGTTCTTGTCTACTTTTTTGATAGTTGTGTAATGACTGGAAAAGACAAAATGACTAGATACTAGACAACGTCATGTAGTGTGACTCGCCGTTTCGAGTCATGTGAATTATGTTATTGAAGAGCTGATAACACGTCTGAAGGTATATACGACTAGAGGGAAAACGCGACGAGAGAAACAGCCAACAGATGGTTTGTGGTGATGTAGTAGATGCTAAAAACATGGTGGGCGACTGTGAGGGCGTGTGTTGTATGCGTAGTCGAAGGACAGGGTCGTAAGGCGTGCACGGTACGACGTTGGGGGGGAGATGATGGTGGCTTGATCGAGCCATGACTGGGCTTAGCTCACTTTCTCCAGGCCTACCAAGGTAAATTAGAGAAGGATTGATCAGTTTTGTATTGATTAAGCCTCCAAAGTCATTTATGATGACTCCTTTGCATTGGGCACCTGGCAGCCACGTTGATAATTACTTGCGCCACTAGAAACGTCGAGCACAATCATTTTCTTTTCTCTTCTCTGCTTTTACCTAGGGAGTACCTTGGACAAGCGTGCATGACGAGACCTGGCGCAGTGGCAAGGCAAGTATCCACGTATAGTGCACCGCACTGTGTAGAGCTGTAGTGCCTACTACTGCTCGCTTCATCGTGATACTGGCTAGGTACTAACATACAGTACATACAATACCTTGTTAGTAGTACCTTCAGCGTCTGCGTACGGCGCGGCATCCTAAACCCTACCTACCCTGGATACTCTTTCTTCCGGGTTTCAAAGTCCTAGCTTACCGAGATGACGTTAGGCTACAAGAGAAGATGGGTGCTACCGTCCTGCAAGAATCCGTCTCCTGTATTCGAGTCACCCACTCTCAAGTGAAGCGCGGAGAAGCGATGCAAACGGCACGACACACCCGCATACACGGTGCTCGGTACCACGTACTCGGATTCTCATCTCCACATCGGCCATGTCACGAGCAAGTACTCCCGCCTTGTATCGCAGCTATTTACGGCGTACTGCATCAACAACGTCACGCACATTCAGGCACCGCCATCCTTGCCAGAATTCAATTTCCCCTCCCCGTGCTCTCAAGGATGGAGCAATTATTGTTGCCATCTCGAATTGATAAATAGACGCCTGCCCGCGCTTGAAAAAAAAAAAAATTGACAAAAGGGGTCGAAAGACGTTCCGAATCCACCCTCCGTCCCCAGACGAACCTCGGCCCTTGCAAGCTCCAAGTACAAGCTCCAAACCAAAATTGGCTTTCGCAGTTCCGGCTCAAAGAAATTTAGCAGTCTTTTAGCTCCAGCTTTTGCTCTCGATCCTTTATTATAATTTCTGACCTGCTGGTATCTCTTCATCAATTATTACGCTTTCATATCCAAGTAGTTCGAAATCCTGCGAGTCGACGTGTCGCATCCAGCGCTACAACATGTCTGTCCAAGAAGCCAAGGTGAAGCTCTACTGGTACGTTGTCCAGCATAGAATGTCTCACCTCGAGGACCCTATGCACTTGCGCCTACAGGCCACAGTACCTTGACAGCCCTGTTTGTCGGAAATCCGATTCGGATTCTGCGCATTTTTTTTTTCGGTGTCGTCACCTCGAAGCAGACTCATAATTTACACCGGAAATCTTGCCGCTTTCAAACGCTGACCTCTCGAACTCCCGTCGTCGCAGGCTCGACCAGTCGCGCTCTCAGCGTATCCTGTGGCTCCTCGAAGAGCTCCAGGTCAAGTATGACGTCGAAGTATTTCATCGCGACAAGAAGACGAGCCTCGCACCGCCGGAACTCACAAAGGTGCACCCGCTCGGCAAGTCGCCCGTCGTCACCATTACGCCCCCGGGCGAGGGCGTCAAGCCCATCGTTCTGGCCGAGAGCGGCTGGATGACGGAATACCTCTGCACACACTTCCCCGAAGGCCAGCGCCTGGTCCCCAAGCGCTGGCAGGACGGCAGAGAGAACACCATTGGCGGCGAGACCGAAGCCTACCTACGTCATCAATACTACATGCACTATGCCGAGGGCACACTCATGCCTTATCTCGTTATAACGCTTGTGGTCGGCAGTACGCTTCCTCTGTTACCCTCGACATGTATCGGCTGGCTTATTGTGCTAATTTCGACCCAAAAATGCAGCCCTCAAGTCCAATAATGTTCCCTTTTTCGTTCGACCCATCACCTCCATGGTCGCAAATCGCATCTTCGCCCTTTTTGTCGCTCCCAACCTAAGAAAGAATCTCGGCATGATCAACGACCACCTCTCAACCTCTGGAGGGCGTTACCTCTGTGGCGATGAGCTTACTGCGGCCGACATCCTCATGAGCTTCCCGCTCATTGCTGCCCAGTCACGCCTCAAGGATACTGTTCCCGAGTGGAAGCAGAGCTACCCGCGCGTTGTCGAGTATATACAGCTTCTAGAGAACAATCCCGGATACAAGAGGAGCGTTGCCAAGGTCGAAGAGCTGGATGGCAAATTTGTAGCTTCGCTCTGATGCAGCGCTAAGAGCGCAACAGGTAGCGCAGGAGCCGCCGAGACTTGATGTGTAACTGTAATAATTGAGCCTAGTCCTTGCTAGAGCTCAGATTGCCTTTGATCCCCTTTAAAAAAAATCTCTCTTGATTCCAGCGATTTCGGTAGTTGTTCTGATAACTAGCAGGACAAGACTGATCGATTCCCTTCCATGGTCAATCTGTTAGCCCGTCCCATCCCGCCTCAAGCAGCTCCACTGAAATGTCCAGGGCTCCACTCCAGATACTTAACTTTGTGAACCTTTATAAAACTCAATCAAAAGAAGTTGTCTCCGGTTCGCGGCGGCGGCAGCACCCAGTATGATCAAGACTGATACTCTTAGACACTGATCGGACCCGGCCATTAGTACTTCTGCCAGAATTGCTCTTTGAACCGACCGTCAGCCACTAGCCGGTCGCCTCGGCGGCTCAGCACCAGCGCGATGCTCTCGTCTCGCACCGTCTGCTCGAGGTGCACCACCCACCTCCGCGCTCATGCCCGTCATCCGGTCGCCAAGCTAGCCTTCTCTACGGCTACGGACGACGTAACAGCAGACTCCCGGCCGCCCCAGGCTTCGCAGTCCTCGGCTTCTTCGATCGACGGCACGTCGCACCGGCGGGCCCCATCGCAGAGATCGCGGCACGATGGCGCACGACGGCGCCCCGACAATAACTACAACGGCCATAATCACTCGAGCGCAGCCGCATTTGACATGTTCAACCAGATCGTCAACGCTCGAGTGCCCGAAAGCTCGGGTAGGCCGGCTTCCGGCTCGACAGACCCGCCAGCGACCACCACAGCGCCCCCTTCGGAGATCGACATGACGTTTCGGCTGAGCAGCCTCATCGGCCAGAACGGACCCGTCGAGGACAGGCTCAAGATCTTCAACGAGTCCATATGGCCGCTCTTCCAGGCGTATGGGGCCCACCTGCCGCCTCACATATTGAGACTGACCCAGACGTTCCTCGACAATGCCTCAAAGGACGCGGCCACGGCTGGGCAGTCCACCGCCGGCCTCGAGCTGGTCCGTCTTGCAGCACGCGTCGGCATCACAAGCTTACAAACGCCGAATATCGTCGCGCTCTCCTTATGCCACAGTCTCCTGTTGGCCAAGAACACGGGCTCGAGCCATGCTCTGCTGGCCCAGCAGCTGGTTGAACTTTGGATGCTAGTATCGCAAATGCGCCGCCCGAGCGAGGCTCGTCGGCCTCTGCGCCTGGCTGTGCCCGATTCGCTTGACTTTAGGAAATCTCTCAGAGCTGTCCAGCATGTAGAAGATGCGCTGTATAGCAGAGTCTCTGTGAAACCGGCCGCCTTTCTCGACTCACTGTTTCCGCAATTTACCAAGACTCAGGCCAGGGAACTGACCGATGGCCTGCTGGCGACACTCTGTATCTTCTCCGACGGGCGACTGACGCAACAGCAGGTACAAAGGGAGGCCGAGCCGCTGCTGCAGTTGGCCAGCATCTTTGCGAGCGAGTACGGTCAAGTTGCCGACTCCATGCTGCAGCAAGTTTTTAAAAGACCAACCGTATTCCCCACCGACAAAGCCTCCGAGCTCAAAGACTACATCAACAATCAGTGGCCAATACTTCTTAACTTTCTGGCAGATGCTGACAAGCCGTGGCGACTCGGTTCCACGTCAAGCAACGCGGCCAATACCTTGGTCGTACTGCATCGACGGCTGCGCAGGGCATATCAGAGCAGAGACCGGCCTGCGGCTCGGTCTCTCTGGCTGGCGCTTTACGATAGTCAGGCAAAGAGCGCCCAGATTCGCAAACAACTGCAAGCCAGTCCGGAACTGATGGACTTCTTCGTCTTTGTTCTCTGCGCACTTCGCCTGACTCAGGAATTCAAGTCAACCCTTGAGGTTATGGGACAGCTGCGTATTCCCTCCACGCTCAAGACGTACACGGGCATGCTGCACGGCTGGAGGCTCTGCAAGGATACGGGAAAGATTGAGAGGCTCTGGGGGCAGCTTATCGCCGCGCGGGTACCGCTTGACGGCCCCATCTGGACGGAGCGGCTCTCGGCCTTTATCATCAAAGGCCAAGCCCAGGAGTGCATCAAAACGCTGGCCTTGCTGCAAAAAAAGTGGGAAGATGCAGTAGCCACCGATACAGTGGCGGAGTCTGGAGCCGTGCAGCCAACGATCGAGATGATCAACGCCATCATCAAGGGCATTCTCGATATTGATCCCAATGCGGCCAGAGAGCTGCTCGCGTGGGCGCACAACCACGGCATCAAGCCCAACGTCAGCACGCATAACATCATTCTTAGCAAGTCTTTTGCCACCGGCGTCGCCGATGTTGCACAGGTGCTGGATGACATGGAGCGGGCGGGCGTAGAGCCGGACCAGGCGACGCTCGTCATACTCATCGAGGAAGTGCTGGCACTAACAGGCAGCGACACGCCAGAGCAGCAGGTCGCGGCCGTCGACCGAGTCTTTGCCGACCTCTCGCGCGCCAAGATGCGCCCGAGCGCCGAGATCTACGCCAAGGCGCTGCACGCCGTGGCCTCGCTGGCCGACGGCTCCGACGAGGCCGTCGACGCCGTCATGGAGCACCTGCGGCACCAAAACATGCGCGTGCAGCCGCACATGGTGACGATCCTGGTGGAGCGCGCGCTGTCGCGGCACCCGCGCTCGTTTGCCCACGTGCAGGCCATTCTGGACAAGTACGGCATGAGCGAGCTGAAGCACGGCGACCAGACTATGTGGGAGCGCGTGATGCGCGCCGCCGCCATGACGGGCCGCGCCGACGTCGCCCTCAGCCTATACGACCGCCTCGCGGCCGCGAAGCGACCCATCACGTCGCTGCCGTGCCTGACGGAGCTGCTCGTGGCGCTCCTGAACAAAGGTAACGGCAGCGACGCGCGCCGCGTGGTGGACGGCGTGCTGACGGCGAAGATGGCGGCTCTCGCGCAGAGAGGCGCCTACAGCACGGACATGCACGACGGGCGCTTCTGGCGGCATCACTTTTGGCACATTGCCCAGGAGAACAACCTCCTCGATCATACAAAGCTGCCGGCAGAGTTGCGGCAGCTGATCAACGGCCACTATGGAGGCAGGTGATGTTTTTATATATATAACGTATAGCTGTATAATACCTTTGTGAGCATATATGCGGTAGGATGTCGTTTTTCACTATACCAGAGACGGAATGCAAGTTGAATTTTTCATGTACAACATAGATGGAAATCGGAGCAAGCCATACAAGGCCAAGCAAAAAAGAGTTGCAGCAATAGTAGAAATTTACAACGCCAGCCTCAAACTCACGATTCCCGCTATCCCGAAACACTTCGTAAATCAAGAACCAAATCCATAAGCCATCAATCATCTCGGCATGACGCTCAAGCCCCTTCCATGCTCTCATCCCGCTTCTCCCCGTCTCCCGTGCCCGCCTCCGTCTTCTCGCCCGCGCCGCCGAGCAGCCCGACCACCGCCTCCAGCCGGCGCACCTCGTCCCGCGCCAGCTCCCGCCCCTCGCCCTGCCACTCCTCGCCGTCGCGCACCTCTCCCGCCGGGCCGAGCTCCACGCCCGCCACCCTCTCGACGTACCTCCTCGCCGCGCCCTCCACGTACTCCGCCCTCCTCCGCCGCCAGCTCTTCCCCCCGCCCTCCCCGCCGCCGCCGCCGCCCTCCAGCTCCGGCAGCAGGGCCCTCAGCGCCGCCGACAGCTCCCTCAGCGGCGGCAGCTGCGAGAGCAGGAACTCGGTCGTCGTGGTCACGGGCCGCTCGGTGCCGCCCTCCTCCAGCGTGCCGCGGTCGCACAGGAACCCGAGCCCCCCCCCGCCGTCACCGCCACGGGGCGGCCCGTAGCCGACGGCGGCGCGGAGGCTCTTCAGGAGGGCCTCGTTGCGCACGCGCTCCGTCTCGAGCGCGACCTGCAGCGCCTGGCTGGCGTGGAGCCGGCGGCGCAGCTGCGTGACGGACTCGAGCGAGGCGCCGTCGCCGCCGGCGGCGGCGGCATCGAAATCGAGCCCGCGGTAGTGCGAGAGCTGCATGAAGGGGCGGTCGGGGGGCTTGACGGTGAGGATGTTGCGCATGGTGTAGAGCTCGAAGATGTCAAAGTTCTTGTCGATGGAGGCGTTGAGGAGCGTCTCGAGCTGGTGGGTGCCGTTCTCGATCTCGCGCTTGGCGGCGGCGTCGGGGTCGGGGTGGTCGCCGCGCTTCCTGGAGCCCGGCCCGGCGCCGCCGCCGCCGCCGAAGCCGAGGTTCTGCGCGGGGAGCCTGATGAGCGCGCTCTCCACGGCGCTGAGGGCGCGGTCGGCGAGGACGTTGACGGCGTTGATGATGTCGTCGAGGAGGGACTGTGGCGGGTTATGCGTTAGTGAAGTGGTGGGGAGAGAGATGGGGAGAGGGTTTTTTTTTTTTTAAAGGGGAGGAGGGTGTACGGACGACGGGAGGGTAGCTGAAGTGCTCGGTGAGGAGCTCGTATTCTGCGTTGTCGGGGGCGGACATGGTGGTGGTGGGAGTTTGTTGAATTAGATTGATGATGGTGGTGGGGGAAAGCGGACGCGCCGGTCGTTGTTAGACGCGTTTGGGATGGTGACAGCGGTTTAATGAGAGACGTCACCGCCGGTAGCCATGCGCTAATGGAGCATTGAATTTTTTGTTCGAGCAGATGTGAAAGCTAAAAAGACGTCGGTGACCGGTGAGTATGTGATTTGATATTTGCCTGATGGGCATTGGTTTCAGCCACAGCAAAGCTCTATCGTGGGCAGGCCTGAATAATTCCACCTCAGATTCATTAATTCTGTGGGGTCAGGTTGTGCAAGATCATATCAGCCATCCGCTCCCCGCTGTTCCTGCAAACGACAACTCCTTCGACAAATACAAAACTTATCCATTCCATACCTACCATATTATATTTCATCCTTCAGTTCATATTGCAAACTCTTTTCAGACGGATAATACTTCAGCTGAAAAACGGCTCATCTTGGCTGTCCGGGCTGCCGCTGCAACTCCGCCCATCATGTCCAAGATTGGGGACATCATGAAGAAAGGGTGGCATCCCGAAAAGGATGGCACCACAATCAAGAACCAAGTCGTAAGACACACCAATCTCCTCCCTTTTAACCACATGCATCTCTAGCCTGACCAACACAACCCGGCACAGAAAGGGCTTGTCGGCCGCGGCGACTCCAAGGACAGCAGAAACAGGGACCACGTTGCGCGTCCGCTCCATTCCCTCACCGATCCTTCCACCTTGCCGCCGCCGCCCCAGCGACGCGGCACCGGCCTCGCCCCGCCACCACCCGTACCGGCCGCAGGCAGCGGCGGAGCGAAGCGGAAAGTCGTCGCCGCGCCGTCCACGTACCAAGACCCGCGAGACCCAACCTATCCCGAGCCGCAGCAATACGGCGACGCCCCGGAGTCGGCAGCAGCAGCGCCGCCGCCGCCGCGCCCATACCGGACCAACACCACCGGCCTGAGGACCGATCACCTGCCGCCCCCTCCAGGTCGCAGAGATGGCGCCGACGGGAGGAGCCCGCCGTCGTACGACGCGGCCACAAACACCACCGGCGTCGCCCACGCCCCCCCGCGCGCTGTCCCCACGCCACCGGCGCCGAGCCTGCCTCCACGACTCCCTCCTCGGAGAGCGACCGGCGACACTGCCAGCTCTGCTTCCACGAGCCCACAGACGACAGGCGGCGGTCTGCTGAACCAAGGCGCAGTGAGCAGACTCGGTGCCGCCGGCTTGTCGGTCCCCGGCCTGGGCATAGGACAGCAGCAGGGCAACAGCGGCGGCGGCAGCAGCAACAATCAGGTCAACGAGCTGCAGAACCGCTTCGCGCGCTTCAACACTTCGACGTCTACGCAGCAGCAGCAGCCGGCGGCGACGACGACGACGACAGCCGCTGCCCCTCAGCAGCAGGGCACGACGTGGGCGCAGAAGCAGTCCGCGATGAGGACGGCGTCCCAGTTCCAGCGCGACCCGTCGTCGGTGTCTCTGGGCGACGCGAGGAGCGCCGCCGCCACGGCGAACAACTTCCGCCAGCGCCACGGCGAGCAGGTGGCCGCCGGCGCCCGGACGGCCGGCGCGTGGAACCAGAAGTACGGCGTGACGGACAAGCTGGGCGGCGTCGCGCAGAGGCTGCAGCAGGGCGGACGACAGCAGACCGAGCAAGCTACGCGGGCAGCGGCGGCGGCGGCGGCGACGACGACGATGCAAGAGGGAGCCGTGGGCGCCGGGGGAGGTGGAGCGAGCAAGAAGAAGCCGCCGCCTCCGCCCCCGCCCAAGAAGAAGCCCGGGCTGGCGGTGGCGGCTCCATCTGGCGATCAAGGAGAGGACGTGCCGCCGCCGGTGCCCATGTCGACACGGCCGAATTTTTAGCTCCAGCATTACCTCCTTTTTCAAGCCCGATTTCAATAGAAATTCAGCAGTCTCTCCTCTACCCTTACCATGTCTTCTCTATGGGATGAGTTCGTCATGTCTGTAATCACACAATTAAAAAGAGGCTCTGGAGTGACACATGAATATGGTCTATTCGATTCATCAAGTCATGTCTCTTCTACTATCTTGCACATCAGGGCCGAGTACATGTACCCGTTGATGCGTCCACCAGCCGATTAAAAAGGACTGCCAGGAAATGGTGCTTCAAACTGGCTGTATATATATACCGTGAACGGCTTTTTTAAGGAAATAAAAGGAAAGATCGGTATTCAAATCATAAGCCTCCAGGCTAACGGAACCTTAGACCTTCATCTCCTTGAGACCATGCTTCCAGACAACGATATAGGGGGTGACACCATCCTCGCGGTAGTTGAGGAGGACGATGCTGGGCAGAGGTTAATATGCGACTAGATTATGGTAGCAGGTTGCATCGTGGTGGACTTACAGGCCATCGGGGTTCATGGACTCGCCAGTGTAGAACTCGAAGTCCTTGAAATTGGGCAGCAGCTTCTCCTTGACGTAGGCCGAGGCGCCCTTCTCGAAGGCGGTGATCTCGTCAGCGGAGGCGCCTCGCTCCTGGAGGGCAGCCTTGACGGCCTTCATGTAGCCCTTGAGGTAGACGAGATAGCCCTTCTTGTCGAAGGAAGTGGGCTGGAGACGGAAGGAGTTGACAATGTTGTTGACCTTGACGTCGGCATCATCGAGGGCCTCGTCGGCCTCTTCGGCGGAGGCGTTGGCACCGGTGTCTGAAGGTTTCCCAAGTTAGCCGACATGTTCTCGCGGAAACCGGACACGGTTCTCGAAGGGTCATGGCTATCAACCACAAGATTCGCCCTCGAAACCGCTCCAAGCATATCCAGCCGCATAAACATACTGACAACGACGGCGCCCTCGGTAATCATGGCGCAGTCAGCCTCGAAGACAATGTTGTCGACGACCTTGAGGTCGTACGAATCCGAGATGATCTCGTCATCGGTGAGAATGTCCTGCGATTTATCGCAACATTAGCCGTCCAGTCTTGCGATGTATGATTTCTCCAAACAAGCTGCAAACATGTCGTGGCGGGCGGGATGATCCGCGCGGAGGGGTCGTCTGCGAGAAAAAAAAAAAATAAAAAATGGCGGGGTTGAGTGAAGGAGGGGGGCACTCTATGGATTTGTCCATGCAAAGGGACAAACGAGGTCCGGTGTATAGTTGAAGGGCGGTAAAGTACCTTGTAGATGAGCATGATGGCGGTGTTTGAGTCGAGATCGAGGAGGCCGGGCCTGATGAAGATGGTCGAGGTAAGGAGAGAGAAAAAGAGTGAGAAGGGAAAAAAAATTATATGAAAATGGCCTTGGACTGGAGAGGGACTGGGCTGCGGGCGAAAAGTGGGGGAGGGGTTTATTATTTTACAGTACCCCTGCTACTGTATGGCTGACAGTGAAGCTGGACAGGCGCTGTGGCGCTGTACAGTACTGTACAGTGGTAGGTTAGTACTAAAGCTGAGTATGAGGATGCACTACCAGAATTTATTTCACTACACATCATCTAATTGGCTCACTGGGGATGATTTAAGCGGAGACCCTACGCTACCTTTCTCGATGTATTTTCTCATTTTCTCACGATTTGCTTCAATCTTTTATTGCCTCGTACACGTTGGGCTTTGCGAAGAATCGGATCCGATACTCCCAATCGATGGTCATCAGAGTTCTTTGACTACCTTGTCTGGATATTGATTCTCTTGCAAGAGTCTTCCCCATCTCGCCGGGGCATGTGGTGGGTGCAAGGCGTCGTGCGTAGCAAGGCATCTATGCACTGCATGTATCGTCTCTCCAAGTCACCTTGTCTCATCCCACACTAGTATGCAGTCATGTTTCTCTCGTCACGGACGGCTGGCCCTACGTCCTCTGCGAACTCACCGAGAACAAGTCCTGGTGCGCTTGGCCGGTCCTTGATCCCCTTGCGTGCCTTGCCTCTGCCACGGGCTCCGCTGCAGTGAGACAGAGGCGCCCGGCACGCCGCGCACCTTGTCTGACCTTCGGCTTCTAGATAAAATGCGGGAAAGCTCCCCCTCTAGTACCTGATATCACATCTTCTCACCGACGCCGACGAGATGGGTCTCTGCCATGTCTCGATGCAGCCTCCCGCATCAGGACGTAACTATCTACGTCGATACCGTAACACATGACGCGGTATATAAGACATTTTGCTGTACATGTCCTTGGAGTGGGGGATGAAACAGCTACATGCCAAGGCCAGGGTGCTCGCCAGTCTTTCTTGTTGAGGCGAGGCAGACAGCAAGTTTGCCGCCCCGAGCTCGACTGTACACCTACGCCTCGCGACATGATACTGACAGGCTATTCGCCCATACACATCTCGGAGAACTCCTGGCCTCGAACCCTCTCGAAGCCAATGCTACATATGAGGGAATTGAGGCGAATGACCAGGCGAATGCAACCATGACACAAGCTGCCAAACCACCCCCGCATGCCATGCAAGTGCCACGCCCGCAATCACACATGGCATATACACATGCATACATACGTGCAATTTTTTTTTTGTTTTTCCTGCACTGTATAACAGTACGATGTCGTCAGGCACTGCCCAAACAACGCACTTGGTGAGTTGTGAGATTTGACAAGGCGCGGCGGAGGTTGCGCTGCGCAAGTCTCAGATGTATATATATTCACAGACCCTCCGTCTCGATCGCAGGGTCCAGATACTTATTTTTTGTTCCCATACACTTTTCCACCTCTCACTTCTATCTACTCCTGCACTTCCAGGCGTCTTTGAAAGCATCCAAGTACATTGACCAGCGTCGTCTCGGTCCATCTATCCTTCACGTTGTTAGAACAACATGGGAGGCCCCAGCCCGTGCATGCATTGCCAGTCGGCCACGGCATCGGGTGCCGACAGGTGCCATCTCTGCCTGTTTCATCCCTGGAACATGTGCGATAGCCCTGATTGCGCAAGGCTGCCGCCGGTCAAGCACGTCCCGAAGTGAGTTTTGGGGGAAAGCATTTTCTGAACTTGGGGGTGAGTTTGGGCTGCAAGCCTGCGATTGCGTCTGGATCGTGCCTGACGTCAAGCTGACTAAGGAGTCGTAGTTTCGAAATGAACTAAAAAAATTGGATCGAACAAGAGGCAAAAAAAAAGAGAGAAAAGAGAACAAAGAAGAGAAAAATTAAGGATTGAAAAAGAAAAAGAAAAAAAAAAATCTCCGGCACGGTGAAAAACGGTTTACGCAGTATCAAACAAGATTGACTTCTCTCGCAATGAGTTATCCGTGATTGTGTCAGACTGTATATCCTGCCCCAAAGTGACATGGAAGCAAGTACATACCCTTCACTCGGTGTACACTCAGCCGATTCTCGTTCACAGGCACGGCTGCGGCTGAACCCGAGAAAGCATAATACTTTTTGCTAGCATCCACCGCATTCATTTCATAACCAGCTATGATGCTCTGATTCCGCGGCGCATGTGTGTGTCTGCTGCTTTCGCGGGCAAAATCACCCCACCTCGGACAAGTCGGAAGCGGTGGGCCAGAGCGGCGGGACACCGGGGGGGAGAGGGCGTGAGTACAAGAGGGAATGCAGGGCTTGATAGCGGAGGGCTCAGGTACCGATTTATCAGATGGGGGTGCTCGGTGTCCGCTCCGTTCCCAGTGTACAGCGACTATTTATATGAAGCATGCGCGCCCTTTCTGGACTGCTCAAGGACGTTGTACCATATATTGTCATTAGGATCCAATTTCCAACTAAGCCTTCGCACGCCAAGCTAAATCACCACCACCTCTCCCCGCGGGCCTTCATCGCAGTAGTAGCGACACTGGGGCTCTCCGCCGCCCGTCATCTCCGAGGCCTTGGCCCGAACAAAGAGGCGAAAAAAAAAAGGTACAGTGCCCCACTATTCCCGCCGATGTTCACTGCACTGGATAGTACTAGTAGGTACTGTACCTCAGAAGTACTAGTAGTATTACCTAGTACTACTAGCCTAGCAGTGGTTTCTTTCAGTGATTATAGTACCCGGTATTTACATCCAGTGCCGAAACGACACCCTCTCTGAGAGTTGCCACCCGGGAGTCCAACCCCCCCCTTGCTGATGGACTTGTTTGCAGATCCTCAAAGTCTCTCCCTTTTCGCCTCTTCCCCTCGACCCGTTTGCATCGCCATTTATCTCGTCGTTTAAGAAAATCCAGTCATTCCTTTACTCAATCCGCGATTTAACCAAAATTCCTTAAACTGTTTTTCGTCCTTTCGACCCGTCATTTGACGCCATATTTCTCCTTCACCAATCGACACCGCTGCGAAGGGTTTTCTCCTTCCAAGCTTTTTCCTCTTGTCAAGAAATCTCCATTATTCGCCGTTGCTTCCGCGCGTCGCCAAATAAAAAAAAAAAAAAAAAACGCTCCTTTTCTCTCACTCCTCCTCGTCCTCTACGACTTTCATGGTGACTACCGTCACGCAAACTACCTGCCTCCTGCAAGCAAACCACTCATCGACCTCGGCCAATCTTTATCGAACCTAGCACCTCTCGCCTTCAGAAACAAATACACAACTTTCTCCCGAGACCCTGCAAAAGACACGCGACCCTCTACTACAATGGTCGTCAACGCGACCATTGACCCCTCCGCAGCATTCGCCATGTCCAACAACACAACCACCACCCTCTTCGACACGGCCCTGCCCCCGCTGCCAACCTACAACCTCCAGCCCCGGCCCGCCCTGCTGCCCTGGTGCTCCGACTTCTGGCTGTCCATCCTGCTACCCGTCGTCGTCTACTGGCTCATGAGCCTCGTCTTCCACCTCGTCGACGATTTCGACCTCTTCCCCCAGTACCGCCTGCACACCCCCGACGAGATCTCCCGCCGCAACCGCGTCTCCCGCTACGAGGTCGCCCGCGACGTCGTCATCCAGCAGCTGCTCCAGGTCGTCACCGGCGCCCTCCTCCAACTCGCCGACCCCCCCGACTACGTCGGCAAGGATGACTACGACGTCGCCGTCTGGGCCACCCGCTTGCGCCTCGCCCAGCGCGCCCTGTCCCGTCTGCTCGCGCTCGTCGGCCTCAACGCCACCGCAATCGCAAAGAACATGGCTGCCGCCCATCCGGTCCTTGCCGGTGCCCTCGCCGGCGGCTACTACCCCTTTCTCAAGACCGCCGCCGACGTGCCCGAATTCGCCGCCTGGGAGCTTGCCGCCGCCAAGATTCTCTACCATCTTGTCGTTCCGGGCCTGCAGTTTGCCGTCGCCATCTTTTGGCTCGACACATGGCAGTATTTCCTCCATCGCCTTATGCACATGAATCGATGGATGTACAGTTAGTCATAACTCCTGAAGCCTCCGAAAATCTTTCTACCGTCTTTAATTGCAAACTAACGGACAATTCTCAGCCACCTTCCACTCTCGCCATCACCGTCTCTACGTTCCTTACGCCTACGGCGCCCTTTATAACCACCCCTTCGAGGGCTTCCTCCTTGACACCCTCGGTGCCGGCATCGCCTTCAAGATTACCGGCATGACCACCCTCCAGGGAACCTGCTTCTTCACCTTCTCCACCATGAAGACGATCGACGACCACTGCGGATACTGCTTTCCCTGGGACCCTCTGCAGCTCATCACCGGCAACAATGCGGCCTACCACGACATCCACCACCAGACCTGGGGCATCAAGACCAACTTCTCCCAGCCATTCTTCATCTTCTGGGATCAGATCCTGGGCACGCGGTACAATGGCTCCCGCGCCGATCGTCTCGCTGACCGGAAGCGAACCGAAAAGAGCTTGTCGGACAAATGAAGGTGTCATCTCTTGTCGTCTTCTGTTTTTTTTTTTTCATGCCCCTACTAACGACTCATACTTGCCATTGTTTCTTTTTTTTTTTAATGTATACGAACAATACTTCTGTGTTGCTTTCTCGTGTCCCACCACCATTTATTTGTCCTGTTTTCTTGGATGACAATGTGTGGATAGGTGCTTGGTGGCCTGTGAACTTTTGCGCTGCCGTTTTCGGCGCATTTTTGGCTCTTTTCTCTTTTCTGGCACGGGAGGGAGGCACACCAACATGTCATAATACTATAATTCATCGTGTCGCCGCATAGGGAGGTAGCGGGTCCCTTGCTGTATTTCGTCTTCCTTCACAGACTAGCAGGTCTACTGTGCCAGTGCGGTACACATTTTTTTTCGTTCTTTTTCTATCTTCCTTCTTGTACGATACGTTTTTTTTTCCCTTGTCTCCCGGTATTCGTTACGCGGCATGGTGGCTTTCTCAAGGTGGTCTGACTATAGAGACCTTACACGTTTCTTCGTAGATAAATCAAGTTCAACATTGATTGAAAAACATAGACACTCGAAATAATGAAATGCAGCAAGTACTAGAGTGGCGAGCACCACGCTGACGAATACTTGACGCATGCTCTGTTGAGTTGAAAGTGGCAAGCTACTAAAACCGAATGCCGTATGTGGTAGAATCTATGCAAAGACAAAACGAGAGACTTGAAAAGGATAAAAATAAAAATCAAACGCTGTACATCAATTCTATCGTTACTGGATCAGCAATCGTCCCAAATGCCATGTCTGTCGGATCAAAAACAAATGAATAGTTCGACTTTGAACCCCTCCCTCGTGTTATTCAAGCAAAAATTTGGCATCAGTCATATGCAAAACGTGGTGTAAACGAAAAGAAAAAAAAGACAAAAGAAAATGCGAAAAAGGAAAGACCGAGAGGCAAAAGAGCGACAACCTATTGACGGCCGGTAATGGAGTCCGCCATCCAGCTCAGCTCATTTGCAAAGTCATCCAGGCCCAGGTCGATGCTCGTCCCTAGTAGGCTAGCTCCGCTGCCACCATGAACGACAGCCTCATCGCTCCGAGCCAGCAGTAGCGGTGAGTTTATCGTCTTGAATTTCGGGCTCTGTGGCCGGATAACGCTCCCAGTAGTCGCAGAATCTGGCTGTTTGGCGGTATACGTGAGCTGTGGTAGTTGATATCTGGAAAACGAGGCCGTCGACGCAACGTTCTCATGACTGTAGACCTCTGCGGACTGGCTGGAGAGACCAATTTCCGTGCCCGAGTTAGAGAATGGGAAGCGTTCATCAATGTCTTCCTCGTCGTTTGACTCTTCATAAAGCGAGGAAAACACACCCGATGCGAGAGAAGCAGGGGAGTTTATGACACTCGATGCCTCTGACGAAGAACAGGCGGGGTGAGCAAGCGGGTCGAGGCCGGGGAGATATTGACCACCCGGGACTAAACACAGCGGAGGTGGTTGCTGTGGTCTCGCTGAGGCAAATGTGTCAGATGTGACCTCGTTACCAGTTTTCAGTGCCTGTAGCGTGAACTGCCGTCCCCGTGATGACGGCACCACAGTTCGAGCGGACGAACTTGTTGCCGTGACCGATGAAATATCCCGTCTAAAGGGCGGTGGAGAAAGCCGGGTGGTGAACTCCGGCTCCTCCTGGACGGATGCTGAATCGTCATCTATGGCGCTGGTAAGATTGTCGTCATCCTCTTCCTCGGCGACTAGCTCAAACACATTTGGTGCAGGCCCGGTGCTTGCGGCCGCAGAATTGAGACTGCCACGTAGCGGAAATTGTACTGACGTGCCGGGCCCGTCAGCTAACAAACGATGCAATGAGTCTGGCGAGATGTCTCGAGAACGTGTTCCGTCCGATGCCGTTTGCGGGCGTATGCCATGCTCGGATGTCACGGATGCGAGGCCCTGGTGGTTGTTGGTTGATAGAGCTGCTTCACGGCTCTGTAGCGGACGGCTTATGAGAGTCTTGCTGAAAAAGCGTCTCCAGGGAGCTCTTGAAGATGAGTTTGATGAGCCCGGGCGTGGCTTGGAGCAGGAAGCAAAAGCCGCAGTTGAGGGAGCCGCAGTAGCCATACGGCGCGTAGACAGCTCAGAATAGGAAGCCGGAGCAGGGCAGGGCGTGACAAATTTGGAGCGGGGATCCATGGTCCGAATGAGGTCATCAGATAGCGAGGAGAGAGAAGCGCGACGTTGACGGCTGGTAAGTTGCTCGGGTATATGTAATGTGTTGACCTGTAGGCCGGGAAGGTAGGGGCATGACGTCGTGGAGGGCATGGTGGGATCGCACATGTCTATCGATCCGTTGATTTCGTACTGCAGGTTCGTGTAGGCAGTCATGTCAGCAATCGAGTCGAGTGCAGGGATCAAATAAGAGTCTGCGCAGTGGTCCCTGCGGGCAGTCGCTGTGAAGAGCCGTGGCGACCAAAGAGGACGAGCCAGACGTCTAAAAGCAATAACGGGGTTCATACATAAAAGTAGTAAGTTTGGCCCATGGCAAGGCCGGTGTGCGTCTTATATTGACCCGCGGAGGTTCTGCAGACGGTATCCTTGAGGGAATGGCAGCCTCGCCAATGGCCTCTTCCGCGCCTGGCATCACGTTCCATGGGATAATGTGAGGCGAAACCATCCCAAGAGCCAATCAGCTGGACGGTGGCAACAGACGGATCCGTCTCACTATCGGGAGCGCCATTGTTAGCCAGCAAGCTCTGCGGTGAGAAAGGTATAGAAAACAGTGCCAGTCTGAGACTATGATTCAAGGCAAATGCCAGCGCGGGAAATTGTGGCATGGCTCACAACGGCTAGTTGACTCAATTACCGAAGGAAATGTGTGGGCAAACGGTAAAATGTGCTCACATGAGCAGGTCAAGGCTAGACAATGCAAAACAAACAATGCCATGGTCCAGGCTCGCGTTGGAAGCCGAGCTTGAAACGCGTAGGAGTATGTGCTTGGATTGACTTGCATGTTAGACCCGGTATTAACAAGCAATGACCTGTCTGGACAGCGGGAGAAGCTTCGCGCAGAGGGCACGAGCGTGGACTATCGAGCGGATGCATATGCTTGGACTGAGCGGACAGACATGGGGGCCGAGACATTGTTTGGCTCGAGATGCGCGGTCGAGGTCTTGAAGCTGTATGAAAGGGCAGAAGAGGGGTGCTTGGTGACGGCTCAAACAATGGAAGCGGTATATTGAATATAGTCGGATATTCATGTGCAAGACGTGAAGCATATGCCGAATGAAAAAGCAAAGCGAGACAGGTTTCAAGGGAGATTCTGACACTGTGGTGGACTTACAGCAGGAATGTGACCAGGGTTCTCGAGGGATCCATCTCAGTGGGGGATTGAGGCAAACGCCTCGCGCATAGGCATCAGCCAAGAAGCAGGCGAGTGAGTGATGGATGAATATAGAGAGGGTGAGATATATTTTCAGTGTGAGGTTGCAGCAAGACGAAATCCTCTTTTCCAGAAAACGAATTAGACGAAAGAGACGGGAGATGTGGACAGCCTTTTCTGGGCGCGGCGTTCCAGGGTCTTCAATTGGTCGACGAGGGCGCGAAATATTAATTAGTTGGAGCGGGCAAGGTGAAGGCGCATGTTTTGGAATCCCAGACAAGCTGGCATTCGGGACCCAGTTTCCGGGCAATTGCTTCGGGGGACGCGGCGAAGCGGCCGAGTATACAAGGACGGAGGGGGATTCGAGACGAGAGGAGCGGAACAATGTCTGCGGGCGGAGCGAAGCAAAGTATCATGAGACCTGTCTTGCCGTAATAGATGATTGACTGTCTGTCAGTCGAGAGCAATAAAGGGCGCAGATGGGCGAGTAGATGTATAAATCTGTAGCATGTGCCAAATTTGGTGTGGGTGGTGGTGGTGTTTACTATCACCCAAACTCAGCTGCGGCTCAGCTTAGTCGGTGTGCAAAGTTGTGAAGTGAAACCAAGGAAGCTCGCGTCGGCCAGAAGAGCGACCTGACGATGCTATGTCTTCTTTTCTTCGGACAGCGGGCACTTTTGACATTTATCATCTCGGCCCTCCCTGACAGCGCTCAAAGCGTTCGAGAGACGATAATAAACGTGTCCGGCGCGAGTAATCTTAAATTAAACATAGGGCGGGACTAGAATAAAAAAGAAAAAAGTTAAGCGTTGGAGCCGTTCCCGTAGGAGAAGACCGATTGCCAAAAGTCGTCAGCGGTACGAATAGCTCTCTGCAAGCGTCAGAGGAGATTAGTGATGCCGGCAGCAGCGTAAATTCTTTCGTCGTACCGTCCGTCCATCTTGCTTTCCCCTCCCTCTCTGTACTTCCTCTCTCTCTCTCTCTGACGCTACGCAACGCGCCCCGATGGTGTGCGGGCTGCATTCTCCGCAAAGGGTATCCCCCTTGTTTGCTTGGCCATCATGACGATGACGGGGCCTGCTGCTGCTGCTTCTGCCCGCCGCCTTGGTTCGGCGGGGGGGAGGGGGGGGACGGTTTCCACAGGAGGAAGAACACAACCAGCTAGCCAGGGGTCATGGGTGTGTGGGATCCCGGGTTTTCTGATGCGCGTTTTCGACATGTTGACGATGAATGGTTGGGTCCAGTCCACAGAGTTTAATGAAGCCGCCCCAAGCGTGACCTTTTTCCGGGTCTGTGTGTGGCTAATGAGGAATTTCCCTCCTCCTACTCCGACGTGGCTGTGGCTTAGCCATGACCGCTTTTCGCCAGGCTGGCCCCTCTAACGTTGCAGTGCTAGGTCGGGCCAGGGCGGCCGGTAGACAAAAGAGAAAAAAAAGAGAACCAACCAAAAAGAGGGTGACATTCAGGCCGCAAACAACGCCCTTTTTTTCCCTTGTGGCGTTTTGACCTTTTTACTGCTTCCTCCGCGCTGATTGGCTGAGCTGACCAGCCTCTCTTTCCATTAGCAGCAGGCTCTTCCAATCGACGACGCAATCTCGCAGCGAACAGTTTAATATAATGCATTGCATGCAATGAATGCACTGTGCTTCATGCAAGTCTCAGTCAAGACCTTTGCCTCTTCACACTGTCACACAATCAATCCCTCTCAATTTTAATTTTTTTTTTGCTTTTCTCTCGGCATCTTTTCTGGCCAAGACGGTTTGTGGTACATCTTTATAATGTCCGCACCCTAGAAATGAAAATAAAAAGACCGGTGAAGAACGGAAACGGTTGTATATGTAGACATATGTAGTGCGACGCTTTCACCCGAGACACGAGTTTTGTAATGTACACTACAAGTGCAATACGAGTTTCGCCGCCCTTTTTTTTTTTTTTTTTTTCAAGCTTTCAAGTTTATAAATTACTTGGTTTTAATTATATTGTCCAAGACCGGAACAGTCGCAATTTCAAGCGGAAAAAAAAATAAGACACTCTACCACATTCCTGTAGCAAGCTGCATGTCAACCCAGGGCCAACCTAGCCTCGCGTACACTCGGTAGCTGGTACATACAGTAGTCCCCCGCCAATAAAACGCTGCTTCTCCACCACCCAGCTGAACAAGGGGCATCATCACCAGAAACCTCATCTCGTCGTCCCTTTTTAGACTTTTTGCCAATTCGACCTACGCAACCAAGACCAAAACTCTATAACTCCTGGCAAGGCCTCTCCGTCGTGCTCACCGAGTTCCGCAAATCATCTATATGTGCCGTGGTCAATGCACCTCATCGCATCACGCGCATCTTTACCTCCCGGAAATTACTCCAAAGGAAGAGAGAAAAAAAAAAAAGAGAAAAACTCTGTTTCAGCGCTCCTTTGCAACACATCTTCACCGGCAAACCCCGCAAGTCATCTTCCCATTGTGTGAAGCTTTCTGGGCTGCGATTCGACGCGCCTTGACACGGCCGTGCCACTCCACGCTCGTCGCACGCGCCCCCCTCACGGCCTCAACTGCAAGCTGAATAAGCGCAGAGTCATCATTCACAGCGAATTCAATGCGGAGAAACAAGGGCAAAGAATCTAGTAGATATTCTAGCAGCGGGGACAATTGTCCATGTACACCTGACAACGCCATGCCATCCCGAAAAGTGACCCGTACCCAATTACATCATGCTCTGTCTTGTACATCGAGGCTCGACCACCTAATCCGTGCTGTTTGCTTCCATGTACCTCGTATTCTCCCCGTGTCTCACATTCACCAGAATGAGATCTTTGCTTCCCTCATGTAGCAACTGCTGGTGTCACCGTCCCGGAGACGCCGCTGGTCTCATTCCCGACTCCAGCAGCCGCCTTTCCCGAATCTGCGACAGCTTCCGAGGTGCTGCTCTTTTCCTCATCAGTAGCTTTTGTATCACCTCTACTGCCAGCAGCACCGCTCTGCTGATCTGGCGCCGCCGTTGTCGTAGTCTTTGCGTCCTCTGTCTTTTCCGCAGCCTCGGCCTTGATCTTCTTGTCAGCCTCGGCCTGCTCCTGCGCCTTCTTCTTCTTCGCCTCCTCCTCTTTCTTGCGCTCGAGGCGCTGCACCTCCTCCAGCGTCGGGCATCGGGCCGGGTTGAGGAACCGCTCGGGGACGCCCTGCGCAGCATACGTGCCGCTGCCGGCCCATGCACCGAGCAGCCTGCTCCAGCGGTACTGGCCCGACTGCACGCGCTGCAGCTCCTTAAATGCCGCAGCGCTGTAGAAATGGAGATTGCTCTTGGGATCCCGGTACCGCGCCGGATTGTTGGTTATCAGACACATTGGCGCTTGTGTGGGCTCTGCTTGCTGATTAGTGCTTGATGCTTCACGAATGCTCTTGTTCTCGACTGAGACGGGTCACGACGTACTTGCTAAGCGGTTCATCTTCCTGCCAAAAAGAATCTGAGTCTGTACGTTCTTGTCTTTTATAGCGTTTGCATCAAAATTCTGGTAAATGATAGCATCGCGCGCTGTTGCCAAGCCATCCAGCGGCGAGCGTTTCTGTAGAGGTTGTTCTGGATGCGGTGCACCCGTTGCGGACGGCACTTGCGCCGCAACCTTGGTATTCGCCGGCGATGCTTGATCGCTCTGCAGAGAAGTGGCCTGCTTCGGCGTGTCTGGATGTGTGCTGCCTTTGCCGGTATTTAAGCCGCCTGCTACCTCCAAAGTAGCTTGTGATTCGTCTGTTGATTTGGCGGTACTTGGCACGGCCGGCTTACTTGAACTTGCAGTATCTTGTGAGGTGTCAGCAGAAGCTGATTGAGGCGGGCCAGCTTCCGCTGGTCTGTCGTCTAGTTTTGCTGCTACCTGTTGACCTTGCTCCGCTTCTATAGGCGCTGCTCTGGCTTGTGGTGCTTCATCATGCTGGCCGCCCTCGGCGGGTTGAGGCGCCCCTCGAGCATCTCCATCGCCAGCTTTGGCGGCTGGCTCTTGGTCCTTGCTATCCGTAGGCGGAGCGTCTTCCATCGGTACATCGGCGGCTTCTTCCTTCGCCGTAGTCGTTTCCGTCTGTGGGTTTGCACTCGGCGTGTCGGCCACCGCACGCTCCTTGTCTCGCTCGGCCCGTGAATCAACCGCTGAAGCTTCTTTCGCCGCGGCATCCCCTTTTTGTAGCGTTTTCTCTCCTGCTACGTCAGCCGTTACCTCGCCACTCCCCGCAGACGCATCTGTCGTCGGAACAGCTTGTGTTGATATATTCGTCGTAGTCTGTCCATCGGCGGCGGCGTTCGTAGCCTTGACATCCACCACGGCTTCTTTCCCCACATCGACCTCCTTTGCGCCCTCACTCTTCCTCCCCCTGTCCTTAGCCGGCTTCTCCCTCTTCGCCCGCCTCGGCTTCTCCTCAACCGCGACGTGCACCCCCTCCGCCCTGCGCCAGCCGTCGCCGAAGCGGCCCATGCCGCTCCAGAAGGAGATGACGGGCCCCCTGAGCGTGCGCTCGTGCAGGGCCGCGAGCCTTGCGCGGCGCTCCTCCTCGCGCTGCTTCTCGGCCTCCTCCCAGCGGTTCAGGCTCTTGCTGTTGCGCTCCTCGACGACGGCGGCCTCGCGTATGCGGTCCTCCTGCGTCATCGGCGGCTTCTTGAGCGCCTCGAGGCGCGCCGCCTTCTTCTGCATCTGCGCGAGCTGCTTTAGGCGCTTCGCCTCGCGCTCCTCCATCTGCGCGTGCAGCTGCTCCTTCGACAGCCGCGTCGTCTTGCGCGAGGACGCGCGCGTGGGCATGTCGGCCGCCGAGGGCAGCCATGACGAGCGCTCGGATTTCTTCTTCGGTCGCAGGTGGTGCTGCGTCGTCGGTGGCCGCGGCGTCGAGGCGGTGACGGAGGATGCCGGCGTCGAGCTGCCCGTGTCGATGCGCACCTTTTTCCGGAACTTTGCCGGGATAGCATCCTGTGCCCTGCGCTTTCGCTGCGCGGCTCGACGCGCCTGCGCCTCCCTGTCGAGCTGCTTCTCGCCCTCGAGCTCGTCCTCGTCCTTGTTGTTGTCGTCGTCGTCGGAAGACGAGTCCATCTGGACGTCGGATGCGTTGTCGCCGGCGTCGGAGAAGCCCTGGTCGTTTTCGTCCTCGGCGAAGAGGAGCTCGAGGTCCGAGTCGGGCTCCTCGTTGGCCAGCATCGACTTCATGCGGTTGCCGGCCGTCGAGCGGCGCTGGCGGCCCATGGCGAGCCACTCCACCTGTGGCGCGGGCTCGGGCTCGGGCTCGCCATCCTGAGAGTCATCGCTATCGCTGAGGCTGCCGCTGAGACGACCGTTTTCCGCTTCACTAGGGTTGAGGCTGGTGAGCTTAGACGACAGAGACTCATCCGCGTCGGACGGTCGCGTGAGTTCCGAAGCCATCGCGAGTTCTACCGGTAGGCTCTTTCTCGATGATATCGATGCATCCCTGAATGTGAGTATTGGTGGAGCTGTTTCTTTTTCCTGGCGTTGTAGCAAAGAGGCGTGAACGTCGACGTGGAATCCGGATGAAAAAAAAAAAAAAGACTGGTTGATGATGAAAGAAGTTGGGGTTGACGCGCCTAGGCTACAGTAGAAGACAGGGGGGGGGCCAAAATCTTGGAGGGGCGTCGAGATTTCCGTTGGTGGTCCTGGACAAGGCGGTAGCGGCCTTGGCTAAGTTACGACGCCACGATGAATCTATGGCACGAATTGGGACAGGAGACGTTTTCTATACAATATCAGACATGGACAAGCAACAAAGAAATAACGAGATAAATACTTGAGAGCTGAAACTACCTGGAAGCACAAGCGCTACCCCGAAAATACCTGCGCTGCACCGGCGAATGTCCTATACGACCGCCCAACATTTTGGCAGAACGGACGTGACGATAATCTTCGCCTTGGATTTATTTACATAAAAGATATTTCCCTATAGGCGCGTCAATTGCTCCGGGCGAGAACGGGAATACATTTCTCGCTGTCATCCGAAATCTGTAGTCTAACTTTTCTAGTGATCCATCTAAATACAGCGCATCGCTTGCTTCCACAAAACGCAGAAATATCAAAAGAATCAACCATTCAACAGCCGAATGCAGGACTCCCCTCTCTACTACTAGCCTACCGTGGTTCCCGCAGTGCTGCTCCTGGCATCTTCAATGCTCTCCTCGTACTCGGTCTGCTGGAGCGCCTCCTCGACGTCCTTAACAAAGTGGCTCTCCCCGCAGAGATCGACGATGCCGCTGCTGATCATCAGCTGCCGCACCGGATGATTGCTACCGCCCGGCATGCGGGAGAAGAAGACGCGCACCCCGCGCTCCCGATAGCTGCGCACAATCTCTTCCAGCACTTGCGTTCCCGAACCGTCAATCGACGTGACGCCGTGAATGTCAAAGATGATGTTGCGGTTGGCCTCCTGGCTTCGAATGCGCGGCAGGGCTGGGTGAGCTGAGGGTGTGCCGTACAGTTCGAGACGGCGCAGCCGAGACTTGAGCTCGCCGGTATTGGCAAAGGTCAGTGGCTCGGGAATCTTGACAATCAGGCAGCCCTCGATGAATTCAAGGCTATGCGGTTCAGCCTCTGCGTTCTCAAAGTGTCGGGTCCCGGGAATCCTGCCAAGAATCTGGATACGTGGCCGGGTGCTGTGCTTGATCACAAGCAATAGGGATATTCCTACTCCAAGAGCCATGCCAAGCGTCAGCGAGTAGAAAATAGTGGAAAGAAAGATGATTGCCATGAGGCCAAGCTCAGTCCAGCCCCGGATCTTGACGAAGAATCTGATGTCATGAGGTGCCTCTTCTATCAGCGACCATGCAACGACTGAAATCATCGAGCAGAGGACGGGTTTCTATCGGGGATTAGTATTGACACGGCTTTGAGCACAGAGAAGTTCATACCGGCAAGAAATAAAAGTACGGGAGAAGAAAGACGATGGAGAGCAGTGAGATGAAGCTCAATATCATGGAGCTCATGGGTGTCTTGCCACCAGTCGTCTTGTTCACCTTGCTCCGCCCATAACCACCGAATGCGGGAAGACTCATGAAGCAAGAACCCACGACATTGGCCACACCAAGCGCAATCATTTCGCGGTTAGCACTAAGCTCCATGCCCTGTATGCTGCTGTTACCGAGACTCTTGGCCGCTACAGACGATTCAAAAAACCCTAAGAGCGCGATGAGAAACGACGTCGACATTGCCGAGCGGATATGATGCATGTGAGACGGTCTGAATGGCCAGCGGAAGGCAAACAAAGACCCCGTAGCTGATTTCACGGCGCCAAGGACCTCCACGCCGCTCTCATCCCACCGGAAATGCTGACACAGAATAGCGGAAGCAACCACCACGAGGAAGCGATCAGGCACGAAGACTACAGAAGGGTATCGGGGTTCCAGGCGGCGCTTCAATTCGCTACTCCATCGTTAGTAGTGACATTCCGACACCAAGAGCTCGAAACACGACTGACCGTAAAACCATAATGACCACAAAGCTGACAACGGCAACAATGAATGTGGGCTTGTGTACTTTCGCCGCGTGCTCGGCAATGAACGCCATCTTCTCCACACTGCTGCCGTGGCTGACCCCCAGATCATCGGCCAGCGCACCCAGGCCAAGCTCGGGAATCAGTTGGTCGACGGCAATCACGAAGCCGATGGCGCTGATGAAGCCCCGCAGAAAGGGCCGGCTCAGCACCGAGTCGAGGAAGCCCAGCCTGGCCACGCCGGCGATCAGGATGATGGCGCCCGCCATGCCGGCCACGACGCCCGCGATCTGGGCATGTATGAGGGCATTGTCCTCCATCTCGCCCGAGTCGACGCTCGCCTTGACGACGGAGCCGACGAGGAGAGACCCGGCGGCCTCGGGTCCCACGACCATTTGCGACGAGGAGCCGAGGATGGCGTAGATGAAGGGGTTGAAGACGAAGGCGTACAGGCCGTTCAAGGGCGAGACGTGCCCGAGGTTGGCGGCGAGGGAGAGGGCCATGGGCAGGTAAAAGGAGGCCATGGTGATGGCGGCCACGGCGTCGCCCTGCAGGTACGACAGCCTATACTGCCTCATCCACGTCAGGCAGGGTATGTAGTATGACAGGTACCTGATGTCAAAGAAAAAAATATACTGTCAGCAACTTGCAGTTTGCATAAAAGTCTCAATGCCCACATACATGACAGTGTCGTCCTTGAAGCCCGCGCGGTGCGCCAGCTCGCTGGACAGCCCCTTCTTTTTTGTGCGCATGCGCTGCTTCAGCCACGTCTTCCAGTCGTCGGAGCCGCGCATGCCTTCAATCGCCCTCTCCAGCTCCTGCGCGCCGAGGGGCGCCGAGGCCACCCGCGGGCTGAATGTGCCGTGGTCGCAGTCGTCCCTGCACTGCGAGTTGGGCGTCTCCGCCCCGGACGCGAGCAGCGGCGTGGACTCGGACGTGTTGAGCCTCGGGCGGCGAGGGGCGCGGTCGGCGACCGACACGTACGAGGCCCCGTCGGCGAAGTCATCGCCGCCGCCGCCGCCGTCGTCGTCGTCGCTGTCGGCGTAGCTGGCGGGCCGGCTGGACGGCGTGTGGCTCTGCCGCAGGGTACTAGGCTGGGCGGGCTGGTGGCGGTGGACGGGAGGAGCGTTACCACCCTGAGACTGCTGGCTGCGTCCCGTCATGCCGGTGTGTGTGTGTGTGTGTGAGTGTGTCTTCGGAGTTTGCCAATCAGAAAACGTCCTATTTCCTCCCCCTCAGGCGCCCTACTCCGCAGGTTGAGAGGCAGGAGGATGTGGCCTCGGTATTGGCAGCGGGGCCTCAAATCTTCGTATTGGATCGAGAAAGTGACTCCTTCGTCGTTGGGAATCGATGGCGGCGAGTGCCTCCGAGGGATGCAGAAAAGACGGATCGCCAGTATTGCCCAACACGATAGAAGTCGGTAAAAGGGAAGAAAAGCACTCAAACCCAGGTTCCTTCACAGTACAAAGTGTGCCACCCCCAGCAAAATACTTTACAGTGGGGCGAGTAGAAACAAGTGCGCTGCTAGAGGTCGGATGTCATTGATTGATCGTCCAGGGCGCCCTCGGGCGCAGGAGGGGCCAACCAAGACATTGTGACACTTTCAACTTGCAGGCCGCATGCGCCGTCGGAAAGGTACTGTACTGTACTGTACCTGGTGGGGTGGGCCGAGCGCCTGAGACATTCATACCTGGTACTGTGCATTAACTACTAACTACTAGTGGGCATGTACAAACCATTTTTACCCAGGGTAACAAGACCTTCTTTATAATCGAGTCCTTTCGTATCTTGCTGCTTCGGTGAATTCGTCTGATTCTTGATGAGAAAAGTTCCCCGAGTGTCAGGGTAAAAACAATTCAACCGGCCTGCGGCATCTTCAATTGCTCTTGGCAACTTCAGCTGAGTGTCAGGCTCGCGATGCCTTGTGATGTACAGTACCGTAACAGCTCGCCTTGTGTACATTAGTTGCATGCACGCGCCTACCGGCTGCATCATCGGCACTTGCCTGTGACCCAAACCACGGTACACGTGAAGCATGCCAAACTGCTTTTAGACACATGAGAGTAGGCCGTCCGACAATAAGACGGATATAAATCATCCTCGACTGGCTGGGAAAAAGAAAGTGCGATAAAAAAAAAAAAGTTCTGCAATTGATAACTGCTAAATGATTGCGGCATTTTGCCATGTAGTCATACACATTATAAACAATTTGCTCGTTTTTAGTCACATTTCCCAATTCCTCCCTCCCTTCGTCACAGCAAACCTCCCCTTTACTCGCGGACAAACAAGGCAGCCATTCCCTGGCCCGAGCCGATACACATGCTCGTCAGCAGAATCTTCTTGTCCTGTCTCCGTAGCTCGCTCAGACCGGTGACAATCTGGCGCGCACCCGTGGCGCCGAGCGGGTGTCCGAGGGCAATGGCTCCACCGCGAGGGTTCATCTTGGCCCAGTCGAGGTTGAGCTTGTCGCGGCAGTAGACGGCCATGGAGGCAAAGGCCTCGTTGAGCTCAATGACGTCAACGTCGTTGAGGCTAATGTTGTACTTGGCTAGCAGCTTGGGGATGGCGACGCTGGGGCCGATACCCATAATGCGGGGGGCCAGGCCGGCCACGGTAGAGCCGACAAACTTGGCGAGGATGGGCTGGCCGAGCTTGATGGCGGTAGAGCGCTTCATGAGAAGAATGGCGGCGGCTAGACATCAGAAAAGGAAAAGAAAATATCATGTCAGCTCAAAGCAATTTTTGTCGTACAAGTCAGCGTAGTAGCCACATACCGCCATCGGTGACCTGGCTGGCGTTGCCACCAGTGGTCGTCTCACCCCACTGAGGGAAAGCTGCGCGGACCTTTGCTAGGCCCGCAGCGGTGGTGCCGGGGCGGATACCTTCGTCCTTGGAGACGGTCACCTCCTTGACCTCACCATCGGGACCCTCGACCTTGGCCTTGATGGGGACAATCTCGTCGTCGAACCAGCCGGCTTTTTGGGCACGCTCGGCGCGCTGGAAGCTCTCGGCGGCGTAGGCGTCCATCTGCTCGCGGGTGATACCAAAGTCGCGGGCGACGTTCTCGCTGGTCCAGCCCATGGGCTCGAGCGAGTCCTGGACCTCCTGGTTCTCCATCACCACCTCGTTGAAGGGGAAAGGGGGCGCGCCAGGGGCCGACATGCTTTCGCCACCGACGGCGATGCCGATGTCGATGGCGCCAGACGAGATGGAGTCGGCAATGTCGGCGGTCGCCTTGAGTCCAGATGAGCAGAAGCGGTTTACCGAGTAGGCACCAGCCGTGTTGGGGAAGCCGGCGGCCAGGGCGGCGGCGCGGATCTTGGAGGAAGCGAGAGCGTCATTGACCTACGGGCGCGCGCTGCGTTAGTACGACTGCTCGAATTCTGCTGCCGAGGAGAGCGACGGCTAGCGCCGCAGAGCTGCTACTTCTCAGCGAACTGTGGATTCACGCACATTGCCGAAAGCAAAGTCCTCGACGAGATTGGGGTCGATGCCGCTGCGGGTCTTGATCTCCTTGAGCAGGCAGTAAACGAGGTACTCGATGCCGGTGTCCTTGAAGCCACCTTTGCGAGCCTTGGCTAGGGGCGTGCGGAGAGCCGCGGTGATGACAATGTCGTCGGCATTTTTTGATTGACTGCGAGGGACGAGAGCGAATTTGGTCAGCTATTGTGCTCGTTGGAGGTGGTTTCCGCGTCACCCGGCTGTGCAACTCACATGGCATCAATCGCCGAGCCAGGGGCCAGATGCTTAATGATGGAGCCGATGCGTTCAACAGCCATGTTGATTGCGTGTATGTGTGCGTGCGGGATATGTGATATGGAGGGTAGAGGAGAAATCGTGAGGCAAAAGAAGTTGTGATGCAGGATGGAAATCCAGAGGGCGGGATGTTCTGGATAAGAAATGGATGAGCATGGGCGAGTGGCATACTCAACTAGACAAACGCCGACCCGGACAGCCCGATGGAGTAGCCGAGGCAAGCACAAGTCCGGGGAAAAAAAAGGATGTGACTAAGCAGGATCAAGCAACACCTGCCGAGGCTTGCCGTGGCAGGCAAATCAAAAGTCCGCTCCGTGGGGAGTGGCACGACTGAAATAGACCAAAGTCATGCATTGGGAGTGTTTTGAATGCTGTCAACGAATTTGACCGCATTTTTTGCAAGTATTTTATCTGCATGAGAGCGCTATCGCGGCTGACTGTTGTATGTAGTCTTGAAAAAAAAAAAAAAAAAAAAAAAAAAAAAAAAAAAACTGCAGCCTGAATCTCCATGACTGCGACTTTCACAAGCCAGCCCGGTTGGTTAGCTCCAGCATGACAGCGTCGAGTTCCGTGTGATATGCCGTAGGTATGGACGGACATGATTATAGCGGAGCCTGGTGCTAGCCGCCTCTGGACAACTGCCCGTCACAGTATGAGATGGGCGGCCCAAGGACAACACCTGATGACGATGTCAGCGTCCGGGGAGAGTTCCGCGTACTTTTTGACTACTTTCCTTTTTTTTTTGTTCCGATTGCCGCGGGTTGTGTCACGAAGGTAACAAAGTGTTGCTGATGCCTTGACAAGCCGGGAATAACACCAAGCAGTCGTATCACGTCCACCGAGTAGCGTCGATGGGTGTGCCTACATACATGTGAGGGAGATTCGTTTATTTTGGGGCGAGCCAGCCAAGAAGCCGTGCCTGATTCTACTCAAGTCGGAGATGGTATATGCAGCGTGGCGCTGGGATGACGATTGGAGCATGCTTTTGAGCATTCTCAACCCTGAGATTTATTCGAGCGACGCTGGCAGTCGAGCCAATTAGGCGGCAATATGTCAACATGCTCTCCGCTCAAGGGGCAGCTTCGCATCAAAAGTCGACGAAATCACGGTTCACCAGATACGGAAACTTTACAGACTGACCAGCTCCAAAGTGCCGTTCGATCAATGGGTGACAAATATTCTGAACAGAGCCTGGTGAGCGACGATGTACAGCCGCAGTCTAGAATATATCGATATAGGCACATCTCATCTCATTCCTCGGGGGATTGCCGTATGTACACTGGAGCCTTGCCGGTTCTATCGGTAGGTCGCCCGAGACATTTCGTCGGACGAGCCCGTCTTCCCGGCACGTTTACACAATATGTGTGTGTACACGATAGTATGTGTGACTGCGCCAGCATGAGCCGGACAGAAAAAAAGAGCGCGATACTTGTTGTGAATAGGTTTATAGAACGCCTGGTACTTTTGTTCACTAACCACATGTACAGTACCTGGCTAGTTCCTGATATACAGTAGCCAAGCCGAAGCGCTATAAACAGATCACATCATGACGCTAAAGCCACCCGGAAGCGCTGAAAACCTGGGCTACAGTGGCTTGCATCCACCATAAGATAGAGCAAAACACAAGCGCCCGCTCGGAGATCTAAGAATAGAACCGTGCGACTGTCGCAAATCTGTTGGGGGCCTTTTTCCGCCTCGAGATGTAGAAACTCAAACTGCTTTTTTTTTATTGCATATCTTGTTCCGCTTTTGCTTCCTGAGCGATTTTTATCTTGTGAATGCTTCTAAATTTTCTATCTATCTCTGATCTGATAAAAACCGCTACTCTAATGGCTGCCGATTGTTTTTATGCGTAGCCCCTTTTCAGCCGCCTCGAACGATTGCCAAGTCTCCTGCCTGACAGACTTTACGCTCAGCCTCCCTCCGCGCGCTTTTCTTTACAGGCGGGCGGGTAGAAACTGCTTGGAGCGATCACAGCCCGCCATTCGAAGCCTGACTGTCCCGAACCATTTCTGTTTCGCTTCCCGCGACGTCCACGCCATCCACGTCCATCTTCCAGGATCCTTCGCGATCGGCACTTTCCACCTTGCACCCCGGGCCGAGCCTCGATCCGCTCTAATCGCCCGTATTAACCGCCAAACACACTACCTCGATACTCGCACAGCCATGAAGCTGCTCTCATCAATACACCTCCTCGCGCTCGCCGACCTGGCCCTCGCCAGCGCCGGCAAGCGCGGCCTCGTCTTCACCCCCAACAAGCAGTACCCCGAGGACAACAAGCTCTGGTACAGGTCGGGCAGCGACCTGACCTGGTACTACAACTACGGCGCGATCCCGTCCCCCGTCTACGCCGACGCCCCGCAGGACAGCTTCGAGTTCGTGCCCATGATGTGGGGGGTTGGCGCCAACACCAACGACACCGCGTGGCTCGACCAGGTGCGCGGCCTCATCCGCGACGGGCGCAACATCACGCACGCGCTCGCCTTCAACGAGCCCGACGCGCCCAACTCGTGGGGCGGCAGCGACGTCGCGCCGCGCGCCGCCGCCGAGGCCTGGGTCGCCAACTTTGAACCACTCGCCCGCGAGGGCGTCGCGCTCGGCCTGCCCGCGTGCACCGGCGCGCCGTCCGGGCTCGTCTGGCTGCGGCAGTTCCTCGCCAACTGCTCCGCGCTCGTCAGCCAAGGGCAGTCCGAGGCGAGGAACTGCACCTGGAGCGTCCTGCCCGTGCACTGGTACGACAACTTTGCCGGTCTGCGGTCCCACGTGAGCGAGCGAAGGGCGCTGTGGCCCGACGCCGAGATATGGGTCACAGAGTATGCCTACGCGCACCAGGACCTGGCGCCGACGCAGCAGTTCTTCAACGAGTCGGTCGACTACTTCGACAAGGAGGCGTCCATCGGCCGGTACTCGTACTTTGGCGCCTTTCGCTCGACAAACTCCAACGTTGGCGCGAACGCACCCTTTCTCAACCGCGACGGGAAGCTCACGGACATCGGCGCCTGGTACCTGGGCTCCGGCGCGACGGGTGTGAATCCGCAGAGCCTGGCTTCCAGCCTGACGCCGGTTGTCAGTCTCGTCGGCATGGTTGCGGCGGTTGTCGGTGCTGCCGTGGTCTTGTCATGAGACCGTTCCGGCAGGAGGATAAAAAAAAGCAAACTCGAAAAAAGTTTCTCGGGTCAAGTAGGCTTTGCCTGGGAGTACATATGACTACGTTGAAACGACATGTGTTTTTTTATTTTTGCTTTAGCGGCGTATGGTGGAACGCCATAGTCTGATAACGGGACATGATTGGAAAAAGTACGGATAAATTTTGTCTATATGAAGGATTTGGAATAGACGATACATAATGAATTGAATCTTGTGCATGCCTAAGCTATAATTGCTGCGGAAAGTCAATGGAGAGTCACCGTGTACTTGTCTTGTAGGATTTGATGTATGCCATCATATATAGATAGATCTGATCGGCTCCCCGTAGAATCTACGCAACAGCTGGCTTATAAAGTCGATCACCCATGGGTATATTGTCAAAGATTGTACTTTTACTAGAAAAATACAATCTTAAATAAAAATAAAGCATTCCACGTCCTTCTTTTCAGCTTCCAAGTCGGCAAATCTCAAAGCATCTACTAGTGCCCCACTCTATACGCCGCAGTCACAGCGCTTTCGTTTTGCATTGAGCACGTGATTCACCGCCAAGCCACGACATCTCCACACGAGTGACGTTGACAAAGTCAAAAAGAGCTGCAACGATAGTGCCGGCCGTGCTTGTTGCATGCGAGATGAAATCTCCCACTCGAAGTACCTGCAGCCAGAGACTACAGCCGCGCCGCGGAAGTCGTGCCATGGCGGGCTACCCCATGTACCTTTCCAGAAAAAAAAAAGAAAAAAAGAAAACAAGTGCCTACGCGAGTGTAAAAGGCCCAGACAGACAGACGCCTTTCAACATCGCGATCCTTTTATCTATACTCTTTAGACCGCCAAGGTTTCTGCTGGGAATAAGCCTTGGCGTTTTCAATCCATGACCTCTCGCGCCCTGAAAAGGTGACAGCGCCCACGGTCTCGAACGTGCGGCTGCGCGGCGCTGCCAAGAAACATCGTATGCCTGGCTCAAACCAAACGCCCCCCCCGGGTCTTGGCGGGAGCTGATGGCTTCACTCTGGAAGACTTGAGAAGAAAAGAGTACACCCGAGCGGCCAGCTTTTACAGCTAGCGTTCTTCCAAGTTGACACCGTTCTCCGGCCGACACGTAGTATCGTGATGGCGAGGCCGCACATACATAACGACAAATCGTGGGTTTCCGAGTACCAGAATGAAAATAGCTTCATCTAGATTCGCCACGCGCGCCAAGCCTGGCGTCCAAGATACTCGTGTCAGAAAGAGAGATGGCTGAATCGTGATTTCCAGACGCCTTCTCTCGCAGCGTCTGCCCACGTGCCGCCGTCGCAATTACGGCCATTTTTCTCTCTCAACTTATTCATCATGCCAAGTCCAGCGTCATTGTTCTCTTAAGCTTAAACATGGGCTAATGTAGAAAGTAGAGGCTTGCCGTCCCAAGACTGGGGGACCGCTATCCCACCCAAAGGCGCGAACCAAACAAAACTCAAAAAAATATGGCGTGTGAAATGTATTTCACGCCGATCAAAAGAAAGCAGCGTCATACACCAAGATAAAGGGACATCCATCTCAGTGGCAATGGTCCGGATGCATTGCCATCTTACGTGGAAGTCTCTCTCGACAGCTCGCATCTCGCTGCCAGCAAGACAACCCCTCCCTTTCTCCGTAAAAAAAAAAAAAAAAAAATCATTAAATATGCACACTGACCTCGTGACTATACGCAATGACTCAGACTTTGTCGTCGTCGTCGTCCATCTCCGAAAGTAATTAAAAAAAAAAATCCTTCCTCCTCTCCGCGCCACACTCCGGCGCCCGCCAAGCCCCCATGGCGGACCACCACCGAGTGGGGCCCCAAAACTCGGCGCCGGTGCCAAGGCGCGGCGGACCTCCTCCGGCTGTCCGATGTGGGGAGGGGAGGAATCGAAATAATAATAAAACAAACGAGCAGAAACTTTGTTTGGTAGATAGGGAGAAGAGGCGGAGTAATATGCGGATGAGGATATTTTGGGACACGACTATATATAGAGGGCCGTTTCTTCCCACCCCGCGTCATCTATCAATATCTCGATCCAAGATCTACTGTACAAGATACAACGAACGGCTGTGAACCTTTAAATGACTTCTTTTCATCTGAAGTAGATCAAAGGCATCTCCCCCTTTTTTTCCCCCTTGACAAACACAAAACAACGTATACATTCTTTAGTCGAGTCTGGACGAAATATACAGGAATGGTACAAGACCTATTCGCATCCAAGCATATACCTCCATCAAGCGCCAACACTCCACCGCCCCTACTGCTTATCCTCGACCGCGAGTATATCAGTCGGATACATCCTCGGAGGCGCAATCCATCTTTCGAGCTACCCGGGTCATCAATCGTCCTTGGTCCGACTAGCCGCGACAATGGCTGAGTTCCCCAAGCACCCTTTCCTCCTCTCCGTCTCCGAAACCGCAACCGCACTATCCAGCGATGTGGACAAGGGCCTCGCCTCGGCGCAGGTAGCGCAGCTGCAGCTGCAGTACCCCAAGAACGAGCTTGATGTTGGGGGCGCCATATCGTGGCATCGTATTCTGCTCAAGCAAATCTTCAATGCAATGATCATTGTAAGTTTATCTGGCGCGCTTGACGGCAGATAGAGTGATAGCTGACACTTTCCACAGGTTCTCGTCTTCGCCATGGCCCTGAGCTTCGGCATTAAAGACTATATTGAAGGCGGCGTCCTTGCCTGTGTCATTTTCCTCAACGTCACCATTGGCTTCTGGCAAGAGTATCGTGCCGAGAAGCGCATGGATGCTCTCCGCGCCCTCTCTTCTCCCAGCGCCATGGTTCTCCGTGACGGCAAGACCCAAGTCATACCCAAGTATGTGGATTCCATCTGCCCCAATTCCTGATGCCTACCTGCCTCCGTATAGCATTCTAACCCATTTCTTAGCCCCGAAGTAGTCCCCGGTGACATTATCCTCCTCAAGACAGGTGATACTGTACCCGCCGACCTACGTCTCTTCGAAGCCATGAACCTGGCCTGCGAGGAGGGCCAGCTCACTGGCGAGTCCATTCCCGTCGAAAAAATTATCGAAAACAACATTGTCACGCCCGGCTCCGAGAGCCTCGCCACTTCCGAGCACGACGTTGGCATCGGTGATCGCGTCAACATGGCGTATGCCACCACCGTCGTCCGCAAAGGCCGTGGTCGCGGCATCGTTACCGCCACAGGCATGGATACAGAGGTCGGCAAGATTGCTGCGTCGACTTCCAAGAAGCAGCGCAAGGCCGGCCGTTCCATGAACTGGCGCAAGTATGGGAAGCGCCAGCCTGTTGTCGGCCTCGCGAAGCGCACCTACGACATTGTTGGCAAGTTTCTCGGCTTGACTGAGGGCACCCCTCTACAGCGCAAGCTATCCGCCCTCGCCTACGCGCTCTTTGGCTGCGCCATCATTCTGGCCATGGTGGTTTTCGGTGTCAACCACTTCAATCTCCGCAACGAAGTCATCATCTACGCGGTTTCTCTCGGAATCGCCATCATCCCGGAATCGCTCGTTGCGTGAGTAGTTCACGACCCGTCGCGCTATTGAGAAATGCAGCTAACCTTGTCCAGTGTACTCACCATCACAATGGTCGTCGCCGTCACCGTTATGCGCAAGGCCAACGTGGTTGTTCGTGATCTCTCCGCGTTGGAAGCGCTCGGCGGCGTCACCAACATCTGTTCAGACAAGACCGGCACTCTTACGGAGGGCGCCATGATTGTTCGAAAGGCGTGGATCCCAAGCAATCTGATCTACACCGTTCACGATTCTCAAAACCCCAGCGACCCCACCAAGGGCCATGTAACCTGTGCACAGGACCAGAATGAAGTCGGCACTGACGCTCCCAAACGGGACTATGACCAAGAGCGCAGCGCTGCCGCCCTCACCTTCGACGTTCCCGATGAGAAGCTCGGGCCCAAGCCCAAGGCTGAGCCTAGCCCCCAAGAGACGACGTGTGAAATGACTGATGACCTGCAAGCCTTCCTTCTGAGCTCGTCTCTCTGTAATCTGGCTACTGTCCGCTTTGACGACGAAGAGCAAAAGTGGAAAACTACGGGAGAGCCTACTGAAGTTGCTCTTCAAGTTTTCGGTCATCGCTTCAGCCTTGGCAAGAGAACACTCGAGGACAACGGATGGAAACAGCTGGCTGAGTTCCCCTTTGACAGCTCAATTAAGCGCATGTCGGTCATCTATGATGGACCTCAGGGCGAAAGTGACTCCGCACTTGATACGAATAATAGCTTGGTTTTCACAAAAGGCGCCGTCGAGCGCGTTCTGGATCTCTGCTCCCATATCGGCATTGGGAATCATCAGGAGGCCATCACTGATGAACTCAAGAACGCTGTGCTGCAGCAGATGAACAACCTGGCATCACAAGGCCAACGTGTTCTTGCGGTAGCGTATCGTCCTTGGACAGGCAGATTCAACGAGAAGCAATCGTTGAGTGCTGCGGAAGATGAACGGCTTCGTGGCGAGGTCGAACAAAATCTTACTCTTCTGGGTTTAGCCGGCATTTACGACCCTCCGCGCCGAGAGACCAAGCCCTCCATCGCCGAGTGCTCTCAGGCCGGCATCAAGGTGCACATGCTCACCGGAGATCATCCCGAGACTGCCAAGGCCATTGCAAAGGAAGTCGGCATCATTCCCAAGAATCTTGGTGTTTTGCCGGACAATGTCGCCGCGTCGATCGTGCAGAAGGCCACAGACTTCGACAAGTTGTCAGACGCGGAAATCGATGCCCTGGAGGAGCTGCCTCTAGTCATTGCTCGGTGCGCCCCCGACACCAAAACGCGCATGATCGAAGCACTGCGTCGCCGCGGCGCCTTCATGGCAATGACTGGTGACGGTGTCAACGACGCTCCCTCGCTATCACGGGCGGATGTGGGGATAGCCATGGGTTCCGGCTCGGACGTTGCAAAGTCGGCCTCCAAGATTGTGCTGACCGACGACAAGTTCAACTCCATTGTCGCCGCCATACGCGAGGGCCGCCGCATGTTTGACAATATCCAAAAGTTCATTTTGCATCTGCTCACATCCAACGTCGGAGAAGTCATCCTGCTCGTCGCTGGCCTCGGGTTTGTTGACAAGGACGGCTTTTCCGTGTTCCCCATTTCGCCATTGCACATAATCTGGATCAACATGGTGACGTCTTCCTTTCCGGCTTTCGGTCTCGGACGAGAGCCGGCGGCACAAGATGTCATGCGCAAGCCGCCACAGGACAAGCGTCGTGGTGTTTTCACGAACCAAATCATCGTCGACATGATTGTATACGGCATCATCATGGGCGCGTGCACAATGTGCACTTTCGTCATCATCATATGGGGTGCCAATGATGGTAACCTGGGCGAGAATTGCAACACCGCCGAATCGGCCGCGTGCGTCCCTGTCTTTCGGGCGCGTGCAGCTACATTTGCCGAGCTCACTTGGCTGATCCTCATTGCAGTTTGGGAGTTCAAGAGCCTCCGACGTTCCATGTTCCGCCTCAATCCCGACGACGACAGCAGGTTTCCGTTCTTCAAAGACATTTATAGCAACAAGTTTCTCTTTTGGTCCGTCATCTGCGGAGCGCTGTCCGTGTTTCCCGTGGTATACATTCCGTTTCTCAACACGCGCTTCTTCAAGCACATGGGCATATCTTGGGAATGGGCCCTGTCCGTCGGCTTCACACTGGTGTTTGTGGCTGGAGTAGAGGGCTGGAAATTTGTCAAACGCCAATTTCACCTGTTCGAGGACGGAGCGGTACAGCGTGGTGCTTGGGGACAGGGCGGTCCCGACGATTCGGGCGTCAGGTTCCGCAAGACCTTGTCCATGTCTAGCTTCAAGACATGGGCGTCGTTTTCGCGCAAGGAAGCCGGGGTGCCGTTATCTCGAGCCACGACGCAGGTGTCGGCAGCCAAGAACACATCCATGGTCTGACGGCTCGACAGGAGGAGAAAGCATGGACGTTGTCGTTTTCTGGCGGGCTCGGACGGCACCAGTGTTTTCATCATTTCTCAGGTTGTGATTTGTGACTGATTATCGATTATAGAGCTAGAGCGGTCGGGTAAGACAATAAACAGCGGCATCAGGAGATGAGAGAAGAGGAAACCAGTTGTTTGCAGGGCGAAGCGATGACGGCGGTCGAGAACGTGTTTCGGGAGGTACCTAGAAATTTATGCTCCAAGCGGTCAACTTGGTCACGTAATTTGCCCACAGCGGTACAAGAGTACTTGTGTACATGCTATGTACTACCCGCTGTGATACATGCTGGCGGCTGTCTCAAGTATCTATGCAATTGCTTTTTGAAGGAGGCACATGAATCAGTGCTAGTTATGGGGAATGTTGTCTACTAGAGAACAACTACGAGAGTATTTAGGACGAATCAGATAAGAACAATTTTGGCAACTTCAACGTTGTGGTGGTGAACGATGTATGCACGTTTCTTCCCGTACGCCGCGACCCTATTCTTGCTATCAGGCCGTGCAATGTCCCTCCCTTGAGACTTGCTGGAATTCTGATATGCTCACTGTATTGCGCATACGTGGCGTGCCTGCTACAGGTTAGTACATTCATATGTACTAGTAGTAGTTACTATACAGTCCTACAGTACGCTACCGTAGATCCGCATGACCTGTGCCTTGCACTTGAGCGAGTGCCTGACGGCAACCAGGTACTAGCTACTAGTACCAACGTGGTACTGTAAAAAAAGCCTCGGACTTGGCACTGTGCCCTCCCTTGGAACTATTGGGCGTCTTGTTGGCCGTCCTGACGAATTAGCGGCTTCGGTCCTAAATTTAGGGGTCCTTCCCCCCGCTTCCAGACCAGCTGGTTGGCGCCACAAATACGGCAGCCGATTCTGCCTCACCTGCCGAGTGGTGCGGCGGCGTATGGCTGCCCTCCGCTGCCTCCCTCACAGTCACCACAAAGCATATCCTGCACGTTGGCAGTACTGGTGGGCTGCTGCAGCTGCAGCAGTCAGTCAGTCCCTGCATCTCGTGCCTGTGCAGCATATCTCCTACTATGTACTGTTACCTACACATCTCCCTGCTAACTACCTACCACTACCTAATAGACATGTAACTCTGGCAAGCTACAGCACATCGTATCGTGCGTGATACTGAGATTGGCGGTAGCGGCCTACCTCCATCGCCGTTACTCATACGTCAGGCAATCCAGGGTCTTCTGCCCCGCCATGCCCGGACCATTACTTCCTCGCATTCTTCCTCCTACAAGAGCGAATGGCCGTCGGGCTTTGCTTTCCTAGGTTCTAGCAAATAAAATCCTTCCTTGCGCGTTATTTCAAGTCGTTGGAAAACCCATAAAATCACCGACCTCGACCAAGACCGACCGGCACTGCCTTCTAGCCCGGTACTGGGGTCGAGTCAGCCTGAGCACGACAGCCAAAAATCTACCTCGAATCGCCTCCTCTTGGTCGACCAAAAAGGCCCTTCGCCATCGACTTCAATCCCATGAGACTAGCTTGACGCCATGCTCGTGTGTCTGCGTGATAGCCATCGTACGACAACAGGAGACTTGATTTGGTTCTTCATGTCTGCGTCATCAGCAGCCCCAGGTGTCGGCGCCGAGCCTTTCTCTAAACTCAATACTTAGCAATTCCTGCTTGATGCACCCATGCCGCAGGAGGGGAGAGGAGTAGGGCCTGGGAAAGGGGTAGGCACGGCATCAAGCTCGCACAAGCCTGCCGTCAGCCGCCTCAAAGCAGGCGAAACGCTACAACCGGTAAAGTCACGCAACGATGGACCACCTTTACCAGTGACCAACGTCAGGCAGCTAATCTTGCTCGAAACTCGAACTTCAGATAAGACGCACGGTGCAGGACCTGTACCTGTTTCGAGACGGCGTCACCGGTCGCTCTGCGCTGGTACAGGCCTCCAAAAAGGGCGAGTCGCACGTTGATAGCTTGTGTCAGGATCGAGGATTGGGAAAACATCCCCGTCAAGACATCACTGAAGAAGAGAAGAGGGTGGATAACGCGAAAGATCGCCGCGCAAAGCTCAAAACACGGGCACACCCATCAGTCGTGGAAGAGCCAGGCTCCTCTACATATCATAAAGTCTCTCGCGTAAGTTCTCCAAGCTCTACCTCCTCTTTCAGCATCAGCGCCTGACGACGCATTCGGCACAATCAAGCATCAGAGCTCTGATATCCTCTGCTATCAATGTAACGAGACCAGCAGCCCCGAATGGCGCCCCGGCCCCGATGGCCCGGGGACGCTTTGCAATGTTTGTGGGCTACTATATGCGAAGCAAGAAAGCCATCGACGGCGAAAAATGAAGCTTGAAAAGAATAAAATGCAAGTTTCCCAGCAGTAGGAGAAATGAGTGTCAGCTAGACACTAATTGGGAAGAGATTGTGTCGCATCTCGGCGACCAGAAGCTTGATCAGTTATCCAAGGGAAATACTGCCCGACCAAAGCTGGCATCAGACAAATGCAGTCGTTTCGGCTATTGTCGATGTCGATACCGTCGGGGACGCAGAGTTTGTTACAGCAGTACCATGCCCGGGACTGTCGGCCTCTCAGCCACAGGCGCACACATCTACGTTCATTCATATATACATGATTCCGAGGACGAATATAGGCAATCGCCACAGCAAGGTCTACACGATCGAACCAGACTATGGATTCAGACATGGGACGACCTGCTTCAACAAATAGTCCTATGGTATCTATCACCACAAATAGATCTCGATAAGCATAGCCCCTCGCGACTAAAAAAAGGCATGATTATCGAGAAACGAGAGCTCATCGCGGGAAGCACTTCGCAATGATTTGCCAGGCGTCGTCCCATTTCCCAAAATACTGTTGTGCCTGCATCACAATCTTGGAAGCGCCTCGAGCTTTGCATAGCTACCGGCCATATCGTCGAGCGACCGTGTGAATCCCATGGTCTGAGATGATCGCTTCAAGCTACACCAAGGTTGATCTGAACAATGTCCTGTTCGAATCAGGCTGAATCAAGGCCGAGGAGCTTCTTCCGGTTCTGCTTGCTGTGCAGCAGTACAAATAATCTTGACTATGGGCTCAATATGAACTTATCTATGTGAGATCATACCTCGGGGTTCATCTTATGCGCAAGTTAGTTTACATTTGGCATGTCTCGCGGTATTCGCGCAGAAGTTGTCAGCTTTCTGGACAGTCTCGATTGCTTGGTACATGCTTCGCGATACCATCTTTGTAGCGTTCTTCTGCTGTCGAGAGAGTGAATAAAGATGTGCTATGCGGATGCAGCACTTGCGTGGAACGCCAGGCGGTTGTGGGAGTCTCCGGTATTCACGGCGGTGAACCATCATTCTGTCTACAATATGCTTTTCCCAACATCTAGCATTATCAAGGTCATGATGTGATGGAAATGATAAACTATTGACTCATTCTGAACGACATGCTTGGGATGGGAACTACGCGTATCATCGAAAATTGTACACGTAGGGCTTTGGCCATTTTACTATATGTTATCTTCGCACATTGACAAGGGCTTGAAGGCGCTCAAGGACTTTATAGCCCGCGGTATTCGTGTTGATAGCTGGACAATCGACAAGCAATCCATCGTACTGTAGTTGTAACATCCGCAGCGCCGTATCATGCGACAGCCAACGCTGCTTAACTTGCCACCGACCCGATATAGCAACATTCGTCGTCTACGAAGGCATGGGGAGCTATCTTCAGGGCTAGAAAGGTCACAACAGCTGATTTTATTCGACGACTCGACCTACATAAGTAAATGTCGATATCGTAATGTACGAAGGAGAGGCAGGCCACAGCTACCCTAGATGGTGGCAAGCGAATTGGCTACGGTGTTGAAGTCCTATTAGATAGTGTTTCACAAGTTGACAATTTAATGCCCATGCTCTAGCTAACATACAGCTTCTACACATATAACGCTTGATTTAGAACCTTTAGAAATAAGCGGACGGTCTTCCCATGCTCGATTTAACTACTTGCATGTGTGAAAAGATATCTACCCTAGACTTGACCGATATTCGTAACTTGTCGGGTCAGTCAGAACACGGTTTCTTTCTCCTCTGCGACTATTTATTGTATCACAACCCACAAAACACTATATATAGTCTATTTAGAGCGGCGGCAATAGGGACCGACTCAAGTCATCGAGAACGGTGCACCGGGACTTGTGCGAGGGCCGTCTTATCATGCGGGTGATACGAGCAACATGTGAAGCTGACTCTCAGGCTTCTCTCCTTGCTGCTTCTCCCCTTCTCGGTAGATTTCGAGTTGCACGACCTCATTTTTCGTCTGTACTCTCCTTCCTTCCCGCTTCATACATAGACAACTCGCAATCATGTCCTGCTCACGGCCGTTGTTTGTCGGACCAACCGCCTACATGGGATGAAACAAAAGATTCAGAATTTCCAAAGTGGCTGGGTGCCCGCCGCTTCTCCAGGTACCAGAGCCAAGACATTATTACGATTAGAAACGAAATTAAAAGACCTTGTTTTCTTTTTGCGATGTTTGTCGCGGGTAGTTCCGTAAAAGTCTTGCTGAGGCTGCTGACTTGTCTTGAGGAAGGGGGGGGGGCGGAGAGTGATGAAGCTCGCTTGTACCAGATACATGGGAGATACAAGGAATAAAACGAAAAAACGGTAACTCCGGAACTGTATTTGGAAGCACAGGCCGGGGTCAGACACGCACGTTTTTCCTTTTCTTAAGATGAGAGGAGAAATGTCTCAGCGGCTGTTTGCTTTTCTTGACGTTCTCTTATTTCCCACCGGCCCAATAGTAGAGAAGAAGAGGGGGAAGAAAGAAGAAAAAAAGACAAATAGTGTGAGAGCAAAGGCTGTCCACTAGTCTTATGCACGTAATTCTGCAGGCGGTATAGCTTCGAACGACACAAATGCTGTGATGAGGGGGGGGAGGAGGTTATTGATCGGGCACTCGGGGTGGGCAGAGACAATCATCTCAGCTCGTGCCCGTTCATCTTCTCGGTGAGACAGCGAGGAATGAGAGGACTGCTTCATCCACCCCCCTCCTTACTTCTACATCAGCGCTGACGGCGATATTAGAGGAATGCGCAGCATGTCTTTCTCAAGCCTGGTTCGTTGGTTGCTGCGAGGCTGTCGTTTTATGGAAAGGAACGCATGACGGTGATGGAAAACGACATTTTACTCTTTTCATGGCAACTAGATTGGACGTGCCGTCCCGCATGCCATGTCATAGACCTGAAGTTATACAGCATCAAAAAGAAGACGAAAAAGAAAAGACTTCGGAGAAAGGAATACCTTGTAGCAGGGGCGTACCGTTGACAACCCCCTTCCCGCCCCCCCAGAGATGAAGCTAATAAGCAGGATGGGTTGTGCTGCATGGCATCGACAACGACGAAAAAAAAAATGCAGAATAATTTTACTCGGCTCGTTTTGTTTCCTGATTGCTTTTCCATCACACCGACATTGTGGATTTTGTTGATCTGGCATGTATTCGGCTAATTGGCGTGCACTTAGTATCCCATCCGCCTCCTCCCCCCTTTGTTCTGACACTTTGTCAGTGCGTACCAACGGTGCGAAGTGGCTCAGATCTGTACTTGTTATCGAGGGCTTCCCGGCTGTCTGGTACCAGCGAAACTGCCACTCTCCCGGGGGGGGGGGGGTCCTTGACA